>SNQN01005075.1:25069-47015 GCA_008642245.1 Bassia scoparia | reverse complement strand
TGGTTCATTTAAACAAGCGAGCTAGGAAGTTCTTGATCTTGCCAATGAAGGCAGAAACTGCACCATCAACCCTCATGTCTGTCTCCTTATCAAATGGGAATGGGTCTGWTGGAGTGGTCGCGTCTAGAAGGTTATCCATTGGGATTTTCGGCTTTGATGGTCCTAGAGGTTCAATAAAGTTTCCATACAATTCCGGGAATGGACAGTAATCCTGAAAATAACAAAGGAATTAATTAGAGAAGTTTCGTCATTGTGCTTTGTATAAACAATCTAGCTAGTAAATTCAGGGATAGTATTTTTACTTGATTAGCATGCATTCGCTTGACAAACTTCTTGAATAGTTTAAGGTTATTCTTCTCCAAGAGATCATCAGACACTCGAAGATAAGTAAAGCCGAACATCTTCAGTAACGGTGCTCCATTTGGGTTCASACCATTAGGGCGAGCATTCAACAGGATTTGATTGTAAGCATTGCTGTCATACCTTGGGAGTGCATTTTCTCCTGCAACTTTGATGTTCTCTTTCCATGCATCACTTAACACCTGCAAAACCAGAGTCAATAATGCTGGTTTGTGTAATTGTGTCTCTTGTTGGCTTGTTGCAAGTTTATATACTGTCGCGAAACCTCTCTTGTTTAAGGAAATTTTTCTACACCAACTGGTATAGGACAGAATTACAAGTACTTTCTTTAATTTCTTTTCGGATCTGGTAAAATGCATAACAAGTCACCCCTAAACAATACAATAAGATCACTCTTATCGAWWTTTTTTTTAGCTCTAGTGATTCAATTCAGTCACCTGTCGAACAAGTGCTTGAGGACCACTATAAGCTTCAGCAGRCTGTTCACTGTCCCTCATCTCAAGGCATGTAAAATTTAAGATGGCATTGTGCCTAGTTAGCATCCTTGCAATCGGTCGATATCCGTCTCTAGAATACAAGTTATAGTAGCCTGCAGTAAGCTCAGCCGCGTGACAATGATAGTTAAACCACCAATGAATTCCTGACACCTACATGTCAATAACAAACAACAACCATTCATTCATTGACAACGACAACGATAGTACATGGATAATTTTATGATCAGAGTTCAATTATAAGGCCTAATCAATGGACAACAAAATGTGGCCTAATGTTCTAACAACCACATGCTATTGATAATGTTACCGGAAACAGACCTTGATTGCTAGCTTGAGTGGGCAACCGCGGAATGCATTGTTGGCTTGTTCCAAGATTTGATCACCATGAGATATCAACTTATTGGAGTACCAAGTCAAGAAGAAGGCTCCTTTATCAGTTTTGTAAGTTCCATTCTTCTTGAAAAATCCTGTTTCTTCGGGTGTGTCRTTGTATTTACCAGCATCAGAGGGCAGCTCCCAATCAGGATGTCCTGCTTCTTTTGCTGCCTTCTTGAAGTCTTCTGCCATATATTTGTCATAACACTGCAACAAAAATCAAATCAATAATACTTTTTTTTCCTAGGACACTTAAAGTTACATGTTATGAATTTGAAGAGAAGCTCAACTAAGAGTAGCTAAGCTTCACTAAAATGATCAATTCGAACAATAAGTAATTAAGACAATGAAAAATTTAATTATTAGTGTTCTAAAACTCTCCCACCTCGCGTCTGTGGCAGACAAGAGATAGTAAGCCAACTTTCTAGCAAACAACCTCTACAACAAAAATTGACAAGGAAACCTTACACTAGTAAATGAAAGATGAGAAACCGAAGACCATAACCAAGTACAAAGCGAAAACTCTGTTTCTTATACACATCTAGATGTGTATAAGAGACAGAATATATATTTCACAAAAATATTTGATCAATTTGTTCATTATCATGGTAAATGTTTATTCAAATGTAATAAATGTTCGTTTTCACAAGTCTTATACTGTTTATTCAAATGTATATATCATTTTAGTGACGTGAATGTATTATGTAAATTGTCACGTTCAGAACACCAACCTTGCTTTTTAACACTCATGATCTAATGAATTACGAGGGGTGTCTAAATTACACAGAACATGCCACTGGATTTGCAGATTCGGTGGATTGATCAAGAATTTACCATGAATTACGACGGTCCAAGGTTAGGACTTACCGGCAGCATGACATAGACAGGTACATAGTTTAGGAGCATCTTTTTGTTGTAACCTGCCTCCATCTGCGTCCAAGGAAAAAATAAACAAACAACTGTGAAAACGCGAACTATGTAGGATTTAAAAAGTAGCTAGTACTCGTACTTTAATAGCAAGAAAGGTGTACTACTGTGATAGCAATCTTCAAAAACAATGAAAACTTAGCTTCGATGTGATGTTAACAGTGTCTTCTTTTGCTTAAGGTGTGTATTCTTACGAATTTTAGTTTAACTATTGCGAAACGTTAATTAGTTGTGGCTTAATGGTTGTGTTAGTCGATATGCAAATTATATATGATTATATATCTGAACTAAAAGGATTAATTATTTTCAAGTGTTAAGTTACCAATTCAAGTGATTTGATTCAGACTTATAACAAATTTTAGAGTAAGTTTGTTAGTTTTCATTTAAGTTTTCATTGTTTGGTGCACTACATATATGTTGTCATATGTCCAAAAATGATCATGTCCTCATCACAAGTTAATGAAAACATCCTAATAAAACATCTTCGTCATTAGAAAAAGTCCAAGATTAGATGATTAGATCTGATCTGCAATATGATGAAGGGAGTTGCACTGTGATGAAGATAGATCTCACTCCGACAGCAAACAATAAAAGGCACTACTCTAGCAAGATGATGCGCATGCATGCAACTCGCATACATTTCCCGGCCATCTCCTTCCGACGGGCCGGGTTAAATAAAGTAACGTGATAGAGTATAAATATTGTTAGAATCAGTGAGATTATGTTTTGCATAAGCAATTGTGAGAGAGAGAAAGAGAATGAGAGGAAATGATCAATCCATGATCAATGAATAATTGGAATGTCAAAAGTGTTTTCGTACAAAGCTTAGCAGCCTTTAAATAGGCAGAAAACAAACATAACAAACTAACCTCTAACTAACTATCAGCTAAGCCTAACAGCTAGTACAAACAGCTTATCATTAGTTTGTTTTAATCTGCAGTAGTAGTAGCTTGTTCTTCTAGAAGCATAGGATCTCCAACAGCCCCCCTCAAGTTGGGAACTGGTGAAACCATACCCAACTTGTTGACTAGTTTGTTATATTGAGCTGAAGGCAGAATCTTTGTAAGTATATCTGCTAATTGATCTGTAGAAGAAAGATAGCTAAGCTCAAGCAAACCCTCCATTACTTTGTCCCTTGTAAAGTGACAGTCCAGCTCAATGTGCTTAGTCCTCTCATGGAAGACTGGATTTTTRGCTATATGCAGAGCTGATTGATTATCACAATGAAGAGTGACTGGCTTTAGATTAGTAATTCCCATTTCTTCTAATAATCTCACCAACCAAGTAACCTCTGAAGCTGCACTTGCCATGGCTCTGTATTCTGCTTCTGCTGAGGACTTAGAAACAGTGTGTTGCTTCTTGCTCTTCCAGCTAATAGGTGAGTTACCAAGCATAACCAAATAACCTGTGATTGATCTCCTGGTGTCAGGACAAGACCCCCAATCTGAGTCACTGAAAGCCTGTAATCTTAGGGTATCCCCACCCTTAAGGAGAATCCCCTGGTTAGCAGTTGCAGCTATATATTGTAAGACATGAAGGAGAGCTTTGTAGTGAGATTCCTTAGGGGCATGAAGGAATTGACTCAGTGTTTGAACTGAGAATGATAGATCAGGCCTAGAATTGGTGAGGAAGTTCAGCTTTCCAACCAAGCATCTATAAAGTTCTGGATCATGAAATGAAACTGGATCATCATGTGAGAGTTTCAAATTCAGAGGGAGAGGTGTTACTACTGGCTTAACCTTATCCAAACCAGCCTCTGCAAGCAGTTCTTTGGTGAATTTATGCTGGGAAAGAACAATACCAGCTGAGGTGTAGGTAACTTCAAATCCTAGAAAGTAATGTAACCTTCCAAGATCCTTGATGCCAAAAATAGAATCCAAGTGAGACTTGAGTAGATCAATATCCTTTTTATTAGTGCCAGTAACTATAATGTCATCCACATACACAGCTGCCATTGTCACATCTTTTCCTTCCTTCTTGATAAACAAAGAATAATCATTCTTTGATTGATTGAAACCCTGATGTTGTAATTCCTGTACCAACTTAGCAAACCATTGCCTGCTAGCTTGTTTGAGACCATAGAGTGATTTTTTAAGTCTGCAAACATGGTTGTTAGGATTAGGAACCCCTGGTGGAAGTTTCATATACACCTCCTCATGAAGGTCACCATGCAAAAATGCATTGTTGACATCTAATTGACATATTTCCCAACCTTTGGAAGCAGCTATGGCAATTAAGCTCCTAACTGTTGACATTTTAACCACAGGTGAGAAGGTTTCAGAGTAGTCCACACCAGGTTTTTGAGTATAACCAACAGCCACTAGCCTTGCCTTCAACCTTTCCAAAGATCCATCAGAATTCAACTTGGATTTGTATACCCACTTGCACGATATGGCTTTCTTGCCAGGTGGAAGAGGAACCACATCCCATGTATTATTGTCCTTGAGGGCTTTGAGTTCCTTTTCCATGGCTGTGATCCAACCAGGATGAGTAGATGCTTCCTGATAGGAATGAGGTTCTGGTGGGATGAAAGTAGAAGTGAGGAAGGCAGTATGTTCAGGAGTAAATTGTATCAGGTTACACCAATGAGCATTGGCTGATATAGTGAGTAGGGAAGTTTTTGTGTTTGGCAGTGAATATTGAAAGTTCTGGAGATGGGTAGGAACCTTCGTAGCCCTTGTGGATCTCCTGGGTTGGATATCTGTGGTAGAAGATGGTATATGAGAGGGAAAAGGAGAAGAAGGATGCTGATGAGAAGTGGAAGAATCGGGTGAGGAACTAGTAGAAGAAGGTCCAAAATCTGAAGTTGTACTAGGAGCAGAATGTGGTAAAAAAGAGAAAACATCAGGAATATCAAATAAGGAAGAATGGAATGGCATGTTTGTGTTTTCTGGCAGGAATATAGGAAATGTAGACTGAGAAGGAGTTAAAGGAGAGGAAGAAAAATGGAAAGGAAAATGCCTTTCATGAAAAACCACATCCCTAGTAATAAGGATTTTTCTAGTAGTTAAATCAAGAACCTTATATGCTTTATGTTCAGGTGGATACCCCAAAAATACACAGGGAGTAGCTCTAGGATCCAGTTTTGTTCTATGTACCTTCAAAGTAGAAACAAAACACAAGCATCCAAATACCCTGAGATGATCAATATTAGGCAGAGATTTATGCAATTTTTCATAAGGAGAGGAATTTTGAATGGGTTTCAAGGGTATTCTGTTGATGATATGCACAGCAGCCAAGACACATTCATTCCAATATGAAACTGGGATTTTAGATTGAATGTATAACCCCCTAGCAGTTTCCATAAGGTGTTTGTGTTTTCTTTCCACAACACCATTCTGTTGAGGAGTGGAAGTGCAGCTCTTCTGTAGCATAATTCCTTTACTCAAATAAAAATCCAAAATATCACCTTCTGTTAATTCCTTGGCATTATCTGATCTGACAGATTTAACCAAAGCACCAAATTGAACATATGCATACTCAACAAAATTCCTCAAAATATTCACTGCATCAGACTTGAATTTAATAAAATGTACCCAAGTATGTCTGGAGAAGTCATCAACTATTGTCACAAACATGTTACATTTATTGTGAGTAGCTACATTGAAGGGACCCCAGATATCTACATGGATCAACTGAAAAATGCTTGTAGACTTGATGGAACTATGTGGAAAAGCTGATCTATGTTGCCTTGCTGCTGGGCAGACCTGACAAATGCTATCCATTTTGGTTTCCTTTATTGTATCTCCTTTGATCAGTTTGAGTTGAGAGAAGGGAACATGACCTAGCCTGAGATGCCAGAGCTTTATTTCATCCTGATTTGAACTTGAAGCCAAAACAACTTTATTCTTGCCACCCACAGTAATATCATCAACCAAAGAAAGTGTAACAGATCCTGTTGAACTTGAATCCCAAGGACTTGTACAGTAAAGACCATTAAAGATCTTACCAAGAGCTTGTGTTTGGATCAATCCCTGACCCTGAATAATGCATTGAGTTCTAGTAAATTGCACTGTTGCATCCAAATCCTCACATAATCTATGTATGGATATCAAGTTAAAATGGAACTCAGGCACATGGAAGACATTTTGTAGGATCACACCATCATGCAATTTAACTGATCCAATGTGTTTAATTGCTACCCTTCTCCCATCAGGAACTGTAATGCCATTATCCTCCCCTTTTACCACTTGATAATCATCAAACAAATTCAAATCATGGCAAATGTGGTCTGTTGCCCCACTATCCAAAACCCATACAGGATTAAAAGCAGATAAAAGACTAAATTTATAACCAGAGAAGTAACAAGATGTACCTCCCACAGAAGTAACTGGAGAAACCTTCTGAGAATCAGAGTTGTGTTTAGACAAAAGACCCATCAATTGTTGATATTGTTCTGGAGTAATTGCAGGAACATTAGCAGGAGAAGGAACATTAGCAGAAGAAGCTGACCAATGAGAATTGCTGGCAGTACTATTAACCATAGAAGCAGATTGACTAAGAGTATCATCATCATCAGTTGAATTGTGTGACATATGTGCAAATCTCTTTTCCTTAGTACCCCAGCCAGGTGGATATCCATGAAGTTTATAGCATCTATCCATAGTATGCCCAGGCATCCTGCAATGCTCACAAAACCAAGTTTGAGTTCTCTTATTTCCTGCAAGCTTCAAGTCTCTTTGATGAGGTGGATGATACACAGGCTTTGCATATTGTGGCTTATCAGAAAACCTCCTTCTATCAGCAGCAAAGGCCAAAGATTCAGTAGATGAGGAAGCAATGTGTTTTACTTCCCTGTGTCTTTCTTCTTGCATGCAGAATCTATAGGCTCCAGCCAAAGTAGGTAATTCAGTCATCATCAAGATATTAGTTCTTGCAGGAATATATTCATCATTAAGCTTCATGAGGAACATCATCACCCTGCTATCCTGCTGAGCCTTGAGATTAATTCTCGCAGTACCACATATACATTGATCACAAGAACAAACAGCTAAAGGGCTTTGATTATCAATTTCATCCCATATGGCTTGAATCTTAGTATAAAACTCTGATATGGAGTCACTCCCTTGTTCAATGAGTAATAATTTCTTCTGCAGAGAATAGAGGAGAGTGGAAGAAGGTTGTCCAAACCTCTCAGCAAGATCTTTCCATACTGCCTCAGCTGTCTTCTTAAAACGCACACTTCTAGCTATGGTTTTATCAACAGAAGCTAGCAACCAACTTTTCACCAAGTCATTGCATCTACACCAAGCTTTGTAACTATGATGTGTACTAGCAGGTTTTGGTAATGAACCATCTATAAACCCTAGCTTATTCTTAGTTGACAAACATAAGAGCATAGATTCTTGCCATTCAATATATCCATTGCCATCAAAAATATCAGGCACAAGTTTCACAGAAGCAGTATCAGAAGGATGAATGTAGTATGGTCCACCAAATACAGTTGTTAGATCATTAGAGATAGGACGTTTATGTGGACTATTTGGAGGTGAGTCATCAGAACTAGTGTTTCGTGACATATTGTAAAGAAGAAACAGAAAAGAAGGCAAAAAGAAGGAAAACAAGCAAGAATGTTGAAACCACAAGAAAATCAAATAATTGCTTCAACAAAACAATAGAATTCCAGTATGAAACGAAGAAGAATAACAGGAATGCTGAACGAGGAAGAAGAAGAAAAACAAAGCAATGAAAAGGAAAAGAAAAGAAGATTGAATTCAGTGAAACAATACCACAAACACCTTCTGATCGATGAGAATCCAGAAAACAAACGTCGAGGATGAATCGTAGCAGTAATCGAAATCAAACAAGTACTAGAGAACAACTCGTACGAGGAATCTCAGCAAGAAACTTGTAAAAAAAAATGCAACCTCAAGAATCAATCCAATACTATCTCAGCAAGAATCAAACAAAGTATACGAGAAACAGAGATGAAGATCATCAAGAAGAAGATCACACCAAAAACAGAGAGATCAAAGAGCTTCTAGCTCTGATACCATGTTAGAATCAGTGAGATTATGTTTTGCATAAGCAATTGTGAGAGAGAGAAAGAGAATGAGAGGAAATGATCAATCCATGATCAATGAATAATTGNACCTAGTTATCATACATGAACCCGTGAGGGAGGGGTTTAGATTAGTGGTATCAACTAACCCCACTCTATAATGGTCAGAGGTTCGAATAATCCTCATATATATCCCCTCCCTCGTTGTAAATTTATACTGTGTCCTTGTGACTCATTTGCATTAAAAACAAAAATCATAAATGAACCGCTTCCATGCAAATCTCATGTTAAATATATATATATATATATATATATATATATATATATATATATATATATATATAATATAATATAATATAATGAATTTGCTTATTTATAACTTTCTTCAAAAAGCATGTAGAATACTTTGCTTTAAATCATTACGTTACGAAGGAAGCGTATAAAAGTGATCACAAAGCTAAGCAACATGATTATGGGATCATGTTATAATATACCTCATAGACCTATCCATAAACATATGGACTCGCGGACCCTAAATCGGCCCTTATAAATGAGGTAGGTCCAAATGAGTTTTAGACCCACAGACATCTCTAAGTGTAACTTAACGACTACGAGTAACATTTTAACTAAGTTGCAATTTATTTAATTTTTTATTATAAAAAAATAAGAAAGATACACGATTATGAATAGTTAATACCATATAAACCTTGGACTCATGGCCTTGAGCAATAGAGGATGGAGGGGACCCAACAATTGTTGGGGGTAAGGAACGAATTTGGGTTCTCAACTCTGGATATCGTACTCTTACCAACTAAGCTATGATACATCCTTATTATAATGTTATTGTACCCCTATAGATGGTTATTATAACTACTTCATAACAAGAAGACGTGAGATTGGGCTATACTTCGAAGCTTTTTTTTTTATACACAATACAATTATCAAATTTATTGACTATTCAACAGGTAGTACAATTTCATTAGTGGAAATAACAAATAACATAATTCAAGTTAATAAAGGAGTCATATGACACTCGTACATTGTGAAACACTTTATTTAATATGTTTGTATAGATTGGTGTGACAAAAAGTAGATGCTAATTACACTTTTAGTATGTGCTAGAATGATAAACTCACACATGGTGTGTGGCTTATCATTTCTCATATATATCAACGTTGATGATATCTAAAATTCGTCATACATTATCATTTTCATAGGTTTCTTGTCATGCTTTCACCTTAGGTGGATATGAGAATGAAATGTGCAATATGTGTCAAAGTTTTGCTGATTGTATGAAGTACACGGTAAATTATTGGACTCGCCATCAATATATTGTTTGTATGTGTGGAGAAACAATTTTTTTTTGTGTGTGCACAAAAGGATAATGATGTAATTAATTTAATTTTTTTAGGCCTATAACACTGAGGATATATATGGTACAATCAATCGGTTGAGTCGGAATATACCGAACGATAAGATCTATGTTAATCGGACCATCTCAACCAAAAGTTTAAGATGATGGTTAAGGCCTAGGAATATGTTATATAATCTATCATTCACCCTAACATGAAAGGTCATTTGGGCTTGAAATAAGGACGCAGCACATGCTCACCCATACCTAATGCAAATTAATTCCACTTCGAAAGAGAGGGATGAGAGATTCGAACCCGTGACCGTACCTATGGGTCACACTGGCTCTGATACCATATCAACTGGACCATCTCAATCAAAAGCTTAAGCTGATGGTTGAGGCCCAATTAATTCCACTTAGAAGGGAGAGGGAGGTGATATTCGAACCCATGACCTCTGTGTCACGCTGGCTCTAATACCATGATAACCAGACCATCTCAACCTTAAGCCGATGGTTGAGGCCCAAAAAAAAATCTCACTAACTTTTTTTTGACAAATTAGGATTCTATTAAATTTTCAATTAAATCATATTTAATTTTAATTTAATAAAATTCTTCAATTTCTATCATTTCTTGGTTTTTTTCACTTCCCATTTTGATTACAACAAAACTCTTTTCATTTTTATAAATTTCTCTTCTTTTTCCTTCTTTCCGTGTTGGTTATAACATTGATTTTTAATTTTTAATTTATTATGGTTTGCATGTTTGTTCTTCTAAAGTCGCCACACTTTTGATATTTGTAAGATATTAAATAATTTATATATTTTATGGCTAGTCATCAAACTAAGATAGATTTATTTACTTATTACTAATTGCTATATATTATTAGAACTAATTGAAAATAAGACTATTAGATAATAAAAATCTGATTCTAGCAAAGTAGGTATTATAAGAATTAATCATTATACGGAGACTCCGATACACTCGTGATATTCATCAGAAGTTTTTAACATTTACGTAGTTGTTCCACATGTTTCATAATGGAACTTTTGTTGTGTTATTACTATCATAATTAAAGTGAAGCAATGATAGTTATAGGAGTGGTTTGAATATTAATAAGACGTTTGAAACTAAGAATTACGATATAGTGAGGTTTAAGTTTTATCTATATATTGAAAGTTGTATGTGTATTGTGATAGAATTATTAGATTTGTAAATGTGATGGTAAGACTAAAAGTAATTCGATTGATGATACCTAGAAGTGTGTAAACGCGGCCTATTCCGGGGTGATCAACTCTAGCATATGGCACAAAAAGAGCTAGTATTCATTTAATAAAGTAGTGAGGTGTTTTTTTTTCGTCATTGCGGGATGATAGATTTGATCTTGAGTGAATGGGAGGAGAGTAAAAAAAATACAACTAACCGTCGAAGAAGAAAAACACATTCGGAGAATTGTATAAGATAAGATAGAAAGATATTGCATTAATAAGAAATGACAACTATAATATAGCAAGTGCACAACCGAGCTGAACGGGTTAAATGAAAGATTGGAGATGAAGAGTGGACGGGACATGAGGACACAGAAGTAAAGTTGATAGATAGGGAAATTCATTAAGTCGATGAGATGGAAAGGACGGGAAGAAGTCGTAAGAGTGCATAAAAGGTGGACAGTATTTGAAGAAGATGAGAGAGTTCAACAGTCGCAGGAAATGAATGACATACAAAATAAAAGCTCAACACACAGAAAATGAATGTGGCCATATAAGTGACACAAAAAAAATGGAGTGATGTTGTGTTTTTTTATAAAGAGTTTAAAGTCAAGTTAATAGATAAAAAGAGAGCCTGATCAAAGTAAAATAAGCTGGCTTTTTTACAGCGAAGCTCGAGGGGCAGTGGATAGTTAAGAGTTATATAAAATTAAAAATAAAATCTTGATTTTTTTCATATTATCAGATAGTGAAAGGGTTTAGTATAGACACATGTGGAGTTGGGCTAACCACGTAGACTTGCCCCATAGGACTGTTTTTTTCGATGTTAGATCTCAATGAATTAGTTATACGAATAGTCATCTATGCTAACCGAGGTTATGAGCAAATAGGATTTTGAAATGAATGTGCGATTTAATCACAAAATTCCATGGTGTAACCACAGTGTACATCTCCCACTCAAACTCATCGGTATGGACTTAATTCCATTGTGTAACATTCAATGAAAAATATTAAAATATCATGATGTATACAAAGATACACTTTGGAAATGAAAGTGTCTAATTAATAACTAAATGCAGCAACATTATCATTGGTCAGTTATTTGTCAATATTTGTGATGAAGGTACGTGGTTATGTTTAACTAAAATTAAGAGAGATGTTCATTTATTAACGATTTATATTACTTTAAATTGTCTGACCATGTCTGGCAAACATTGTATATTATCAGTCCAGCCTAGACTAGTTTATTATAGTTTATTTTTATTTTATTCATTGCTCATTGTAGTTAGTCAATATAATAAGTCAAGGCTCTTTTTACTAATTAGAATGCTTGTTATTAGTTAAAAATTAATTTGTTTGCTTCCTTGTGGATTCGCGTTGTTAGCCGACTAGCTACATTGTTTGTTATAATAGGTTTTTGATAGGTACGCGCCAGCCTGTCAATTTTGGCGCGTTTGCCGAATGGGGCGAAAGCGGCATATTAGATTATTATTTTGTACGTCTAGATTAATCTTTTTTTTTGTGTCGTCACATATGAACTATTATTATTATACATAATTTCAGAAAATTTACCGCAATACCTGTATCTTTTTCTACATTGATGGATAAGTGAAATGTTTTGGGCAATTATGAAGAAAGCTTTAGAGGATATTTTATGGTCCACACAGCATCGTATAGAGAAAAATGGCTTATCTTTCCGCGAGTTAATACGTGGAGGTGCGACACGGTATGACACAATCTGGAGATATAACATATTAAGTTGTAATGTATCATGTTAGGAACATGTCTTATTTAATATAATAATTAACGCTGACGAAAAGATTTAAATGTGATGATGCAAATTTGCTAAGAGAGCAATGAGTGATCGAATGAATATAGATGTAGTAAATGCACATGTGAATGACTGGCGCACTCTAGCAAATATACACTATCTACGCATGTCTTACAATGATATACTCACAATTTTAATGCAACTACGCTCTAACTTTCCTTGATACTCTATGTATGATGTATCCTTTTGGTCACTCCAATGGTCGTAATGCATGCTTATAATCCTTCTGCCTCAATTTGAATAGGGAAACTTACTCTGTAACCATCTACAATAGATAGACTTATGGCTTTAATGAAAGATTTCAGGAAAGACAGAAAGATTTCAGTTGCAATTAGGTGGAGTGTTGATAGATGAAGAAGATGACTAACACTGTTTCAACAGTAGGATTGCCAACTATTCTCTTCATGCTTATATCTTATGAGACGGAGTAACAATTGTTGCGTGACTGTATTGATAGTATAAGTGCATGATTGGCATGGTCGCCGGGTAAGGTCTATAATAACTTGGACTCTACATGAGAATAATCGAAACGTGAAAGGAGAGATGTACGACATTGAATTCATGAGAAATCGTTAATTTCATATAGTTTGAAAAGTCATTAGTTGATGCGAATCAAATTATTATTGAGTTTGCAACTAATTAGGCTACCTTTTTGATGAAGTTGGTTGTTGTTGAGAGCTGAAGAAGTTGTTAATTTAGAATACTATAATTAAGTAGCTGTCCTTGGAAGTTTATCTTCATGATTCTTTATCAATGGTGATATCTATTGAAACTATGATGTTATGGGAGTATGTGATTATGATCATATACAGTGGTATTATAGATATTTTGTATGGCATTTACTCCCTGAGTGAACTGATGGTAGTTGTAAATTTCACTCGTTTCTCTAATTTTTGCTTTGTTCTTTTTATTCTTCTTTTGATTCTTTGTTTTGGTAATCTAACTTTCCTTTTGAGCTATAAGGTGCTTGTACCATGCCGTAATGTATGTGCTCATAACATGTTTGCAGGGGAATTGACAAGCTACTCAGGTTTTGAATGCTCGTTATATTGTTGTGGGTAAGTGTCGAGCTAACGAATGAACAAGGCGCATTGGCGGAGCAGCCGTAGTTATCTCGTTTTAGAGTAGTTTGTCAGCTTAGCAGTAATTAGAGTACAATTTTGGGTGAGAGAGTGTGAGAGACTAACCATTATGATTTTCCCATAGTAGTAGCAGGCGAAATAAGATGTTTTGAACGTGACATATCAGCGCTTGACGTGCATTGTGGGGATGATATCTTGTAACGATCAGATGTGGCTTTTCATGGGGATAAAAGTAGTAATCTAACATGGCAATGAGTGTATGTGCAAAATACAAAAAATGGAATGGACAGTAAGACTCGCGAGTGAGACGTTATCGGGTCGGTTTGTGTCAAACCGATCGTGGAGGTTTTTCCGCAAATTTTATAACTTCTCAAATTAGTGATAGAGAGTGTTTTCTTTGACTGGACCGACATCTAGAAGGACCACTACATGTAGTGGGCGACCATACTAGGTCCTAAATTTCGGCCTAAGGTTTTTGTGCGTGGAGCTTGGTGTTTGGCTATTAGTGGAAAAGTTTTGACGTGTCGATTGTTGCTCACATTCTTGTTTCAGTATTGAATTTGCAACGGCTTATGCGTGATGTTTTCATTTTGCTCGCTCTTTGAGTGCGACTAGTATTTGTGTGATATATTTTCTCTTTTGCACGAAGGACATTGCAGTAAGGTTGGTTGGATGGGGGAGATTGTCAGCGACTCATATAGCGTTTGAGTGTAATATTTATGCTATTCTTGTTAGATTTTGTATTGCTTCTTAGATAGTGTTGCAAGGTTTGTACATCATAGGAGTGGTAGTTTACTTGCAACCTAAAAAAAAATGTATTGCGTTTCTCTTTAGTTTTGTCTGGGAAAATTTAGTGTCCTCTTGTATGAATGGATTCTCTTGAAAAGATGCCCCTGCCCATTGGTTTGAATTTTTTGATGCTTTGGATGCTTGAACTTGACCTTGTGAATTGCTGGTTGCTTTTCTAAATCCTTGTGATTTGTGAGCATGGTTAGCTTGATGTACTTGGAAGAGAGAACATGAACTTGAGAGATTAGAGCTGAATTAGTAATATCTTATATTTCTTTTTTTGTGCTTTGTGTTTGTGTCGTGTTGGCGTCATATCTTTTAATCTTTGGGCTTTGGTAGTTGTTATTTGGCTAATTTAGTCGTGTGTTAACAGATAGGGGTTCAAGGTTGCTTCTCAGGGCTCGTGCTTAGCAGTTGTTTAGGGAGTCGGCAACAGTTTTAAATATCCTCTGATCTCTGATTTTTGAGCTGAGTTCTTCCTTCAATTTCAATAATTACGCCCTACATTGCAACACCAATTGGCCTTGGTTTCGTGTAAAACCATAGTTACTTGGGGGGCAATGGAGGTGTTGGTATGTGTGTGTTGCTGATAGGTACTGGTGGCTCTGTTAGTGGGTTATTCGATGGTGTGGTTTCTCACTTATGATTCTTAGTTGCAGTATAATCATCGTTTTAGTACTAAGTGTAAGTGAGAAAGTATTTTAGTTAACAAAAAGGAAAAAAGAAAAAAGAATAGAAAAAAAATAAAAAAGAAAAAAACAAAAAAAAAAAAAATAAATAAAAGAAAAACAAAAAAAAAGGTGTAAAAGAAAAATAAAATAAAAGGTCCGCAAAAAAATAATTTTTACTTATAGTTTTAAGGCAGATGTAAGACATTTCACGCTTGTTTGCTATGTTACATTCTACAAGAGATGATCTTGATGATGAAATTGTGCTTGTTGTGTTCCTTGGGAGTTGGTCCGGTGTTGGTTACTGATGAGTTGAGGATTTGCTTAGAGTTGTTTATAGCTTCATCCTTGGCTATTTGTGTTGAGTGATGCTGTGAAAGCTCGCTACAAGTGCGGTATAAGACTTTGCTAGTACAAGTGGTCCGCCAAAATTTGTCCACTAAGTTAGCCCAGAAACACCATTAGCATACAGGTACTATTAATTCGATTAAGGTAGTCATAAACTGTAGCACATAAACACTTTCGTGTCATCTCCATTGGTGGAATCTTTTGACCTATTATGTTTTTTTCCGTTGAAGGTCATTAGTTGGTCTGTATGCTTTCGCGATATCGGATCTTGTAGGTTGAGCTTTGTCTCGTACCTCAATGTCATCCTGTGGTCATGGAACAGACGTGGGTTAGCCTTCTGTTGAAAGTTACAAGTTCGTATATCAAATGTGGCACGAATTTAGCGGGAACGAGTTGATAATGAATATTCTTGTGATTATTATGGCACAGTATAAGATTTCAATAAAGTGCAACATTATAAATGTTATTGGTTTATAGTGGGGGGTGGAGTAGTAATGGAGATTATTTGAACCCATCAGCACGAAGAGAGGAGGTGCCACTTAGCAGTGATAAAGTTTTCTTGATTCTGATAATCTCTCGTGCAATTTACTCATAATGAACATCGTTGTGTTTTTATGATTATCTCAGTTTTATTGGTGATGATGTTGCATTAGCTAGAGGTAATGTCTGGGGGATCAATCTTGGTCAGGGGATGTTATAGGTCCATCTTGTGAGACATCTTATCGATGTTCGTGTTTAAATTGTGGCTGAGACGTGTTTGTGTGACTTGAGAATCTAGCGCGAGCCTGTATCTATTAGAGGAAAGCTACAAGAGATTATTGGTCTTGGGAGAGTTGATGTATAATGTACAGGTTGCAAAAAATGCCCATTGCTCTATTAGGATAAAAATATAAGTGAGACTTACAACCGCGATGGTATATGTTGCTGTGTTCACCGATTCTGTTGCTAGCTGTTTTTTTTGTGTTAAAGCCTTTTGGTTTGTTGTGTGAAGTGAGTTTTTAGGTTGGGCTTCTCATGTGATTTAGTAGTATTTTGGGGATTTTGCGCCTACGGAGCTAAAGGAGTGGTGAGGAGCTAGAGTGGAGCTACGCGAAACAATGATCGTTGCGAAGCCTCGTTTTGACATATGCTCACCTTCTTTTGGTCATAAGTCATGTTCATATGTCGATTGGTTTTTGTGTGGGATTTCAATTGCATTGGAAACTAGACTGTCGAGTGCTTCGATTTGAAGAGTCATAATTCTAATTTGGACAACCGAGCTCAGAATAGTTGGTTTCGGAGATGCCCCACGAACCTGCGTGATTACGCCTGAACAGATCGGTTTGGTAATCTGTCGTCAGGCTCGATTTTACCGGATTTAATTATTTCTTTGGGATTCTTTTTCACAAGGATATATATATTTTTAAGCAAGCTATCTATCTAGGGAATTAGTGTATTTAAGAGAAGATCCTCTGATGGTACTTCATATTATGATTAGATTAGTTTTAGTTTAGAATTATTTTGTTTTCTCTTCGTTTCACTGAACTTCTAGTGTTTACTTTTCTCTCTAATTCAAGCACTCAAGGTATTTTCCATTAATTCTTCTTTTATTTTTGTTTTATTTTGCTATTGATTATGTTGATTGTTATAATATTGTTATTAGATTTTTCATGATGATACTTGGTTTATTTATTGCTATTGTTTTATTGATTTAATTATGCCTGAAAGTAAAGTTTCCTTCTAGGGCAATTGGGGATCTATAAAATATAATTAGCATGTTTTGGGTTTGATTCAAATTCATACTTTGGCAATTATCGAATTCCTATTTGAATGTTCTTGCATGTTATTCAATTAGGTATGTCAATGCGACTTATTGCATAATTAGATTAGTCACGAGTTTCTAGATCTAGATTGAAACTCTACTACAGATCTACGTAATAGGTGAACGAGACTAATCCTAGGTGAGAGATAAGTTTAAGAGAGTCTAATGGTTCATTCGATGTCGAGAGACTTGATCACTGTTCATTTTTGTGCTTATTGTAATTTGTTGTACCATATTGTTAATTTTTTGTTAGTGAACACCTAGCCCTAAACTTTAGTTTATTATAGTTTTTTTTTATTTAATTCATATGTTTCATTATAGTAGTATATATAATGCAATCAAGCTTCTTTACTAATACGATGCTTTTCATTAGTTATATTAATTGTTGCTTCCTTGTGGATTCGACCCTGTTACCACTAGCTACATTAGTTAGTTTTAATAGGTTATTTTTGATAGGTACGCGACAAGCCTATCAGACTTGCAGAAGGTCTAGCTCGAGGTATGCAATTTTAAATGTAGCTCAACGTATTACACTTGTTGTTTTTGTCAAATCTAATTTGTTTCTTGTGCAGCTGACTGTCCGGATGCACGCTTTGTCTTTGCACCATGCCCGTAACAAGAAGACCCTTTCCAGGAAGATGGAGGACTTGAAGGGCAAGGACCAAGAGTTGGAGGCTTTGGCGAAGGAGAGGGACGAGTTGAAGAAGTGGAAGCAGGATCGCCAGCAGCTGAGTGATGACTATGATCGGGCTGCCCAATGAGCTAAAAAGAGAAAGAAGATCATAGAAAAGAGGGACAACACGATCGAGAGGTTGAACCTGAAGCTGGAGCCCGAGAAGAAGAAGTCTAGGGTGGTTGACCAGGCTAGTGTGGAAGCTTGGTTTGCCACACCCGAGGGTCGACGCTTTCGGATCACTCTGGGCCAATCCTCCTTCAAGACGGGCATTGACCATGCCCTGTCGAGGATGAAGACTACTGTTGTTGCTGTGGTCCCGGACCAATGGGCTGCTTTGAGGGGGAAACATGACGAGTTAGCAATTGTTGAGTTGGCTGCCTTGTTGGAGTGTCGTTCCAAGAGGGCAGCTGAGGTCTCGGCTGCTGATGGTGCCTCTGCTTCCCAAGCTCCTGTGGACAAGGGTCAATCCTCAGCTCAGCATATTCCAGGCAAGGGGCGTCTTCGGATGATGATGATGATGATGATGAGAAGACTGCAATTCCCCGGAGTAAAGCCTCGGTCTTCCCGTTGTTTAATTTTCAGTCTTCTCTGCTAGCCATTTTACTGTAGTAATTTTAAGAATTTTTTTTAAGTGTCGATGGTCGGTGTTGAAACCCGACTTTTGTAATTTGAATATTAAATTTCTGCCAGCTGAGTCTGGCCTATATTTATGAAAATCCCTCCTTTTGATTATATTTCGACTGTCTTTGTTTGCGCATTCTTACTTCTAAATTTTGACTTGCAAACCTTGATCTTCCCGAGTGTTAACACATAGGATAGAGTTATTGTTAAGCTAACTTTTCCTTAATTTCTCGAGGGGTGGCCTGCTTTCCTTTGTCTGAGGGAGGCTTGAACCGGTGTGGTTCATCCAGCCTGATGTTGCCCCTAAGGTAAGCAGGTCAGTTCTTGAGCCCGAGTATGCGAACAAACAAGCAATTTAAGAAAGAAAATGTAGGATCGTGGAGGAAAGACTTTTATTTGTTTATATGCTTTTATTACCACGAAGTGTTTGTCAGAGCTAAGCTAACTAAACACTGCTCAGTCGAGGAATCCAGTAAGGATATCCCGAGCGAGGGCTAGGTTGTTAAAGCATTGCAAGTAGTAAAAGGAAAAAACACAAGTCTTGATCCTCAGATGTAGTACCGGCGCAGGTTGTCGGCGTTCCAGGGTCGAGGCAGGGCCTTGCCTTCAGTGTCTTCGAGTAGGTAGGTGCCAAGCTTAATCATTTTAGTCACCCGGTAGGGACCTTCCCAATTCGGATTTAGCTTGTCGAGCATGTTCTCTCGTCCAGTTGCCTCGAACCTTCGTAGTACCCAATCTCCCACTCGTATCTCCCGAGTCTTGACTTTCCGATTAAAGTACCTTGTGATCTTTTGCTTATAGGAGATGGATTTTAGTAAAGCATTCCCTCGAGTCTCGGGCAACAGGTCGAGGCTGACTTTTTTGGATTCTTCGTTCTGATCATAGTCGTAAAACGTCACCCGAGGGGAAGGTATGCCTACCTCGACTGGGAGGCCTACTTCGCTACCATAGACCAAGGAGAAGGGAGAGTGTCTGGTGGCTTCCTGGGGGTGGTCCGAGCCGACCATAGGACCCCTGAGAGTTCATCGACCCAGGTGCCTTTAGATCCTTCCAGTTTTGTCTTGATGCCCCGAAGGATGACTTTGTTCGCAGCTTTGGCTTGGCCATTCGTCTGTGGCTTGACAATTGAGGTTGCTCTTATATTGATCCTGAACCGAGCACAATAGTCCTTCGTTGCTTTGCTGACAAACTTTCTTCCATTATCTATAACCAACACCCTTGGTATGCCGAACCTAGTGATAATGTTTCTCCAGATGAATTGCTGCACTTGCTTCTCGGTGATGGTGGCTAATGGTTCAGCTTCCACCCACTTGGTGAAGTAATCAACAGCGACAATGAGGAACTTACGTTGCCCCGAGGCCTGCGAGAAGGGTCCCAACAGGTTCATACCCCATTTATCGAAGGGCAAGGTCGGTAAGATGGCCAAGAGCTAGTATGCTAGGCGTTGAGGAATTGAATCATTCTTTTGGCACTTTTCACATTTCTGTACCAGGTCATAGGCCTCTTGCTTCAGTGTGGGCCAATAGTATCCTGCCTGAAGCACCTTCCCAGCCATTGTTCGCTCCCCTTGATGGCTACCGCATGCTCCTTCATGAATCTCCCGAAGGATGTAGTCACCTTCATCCAGCGTTACCCATCGAAGCAAGGGATGAGTGTANAAATATTAATCTCGGAATTCAACCAGCATTATTTCATTTTCAATTGTCTTTTCACTACATAAAATACCAGTGCCTTATTATGATAAATATAACAACATTAACAGTTTGTTTAAGTGCATATAATGAAGTAACTTAGCTTGTTAGCCAATCTCAACGTATTGAAAAATAACAAGCTAAGCCAGCATAGTAGCATTAAAAAGTACGTAAGAGAATAAAACAGAAAATCGATCTTATTTAAGGAAAAACTTAATCTTAAAATGATAATATATATCAATTGACTTCTAATCTTGACAGGCATTTTAAAATTTATACTTGCTCATTATATTGTAATATATATGTGTGCGCGCAAGAATAAAATGAAATGTCAAATATAGCAGTATATATATATATTATATATATGTCATTGGATTGTCAATCCATTGGATTGACTAGTAATTTTCCTATATATATACCTGGTTGCCGGAGCTCGTCTTTTCGACTGTTTTCGCCGAGGCAGAAACTCCTGATGAACTCCTACTATTTTCCCAACCAAGCTTTGAAGAAGATAATAAGAATATAAGGTAGTTTGCTAGTATTAGCTTGGAAGGAAATTGTGGTTTCTTCTTCAAGATGACACCCTTATATATACCACTACTTGCGAGTGAACAAACTAGAGAGTGAGCTTCAATATTAGCACGTGCATAATAACTCATTGATTTGATGTTTTTCTCTCTTTTGTTTTTTTTGGAGGTTAGAAAGTCACAAGGTTGTAGGTGGGGATGAGAATCGACCCCAGACGTGAAACCGACAGAGAAGCTCTAAGGGATTAACATTTAACCATAAGTTTATTATCTTTGTTAGGTGATTGAATGATTGATTAAAATGATGAAGTGAGATTAGTGGGCTCAATTGTAGTACAAGTTTGGGACTTGGACTTCAATGGTGGCATTAAATTATCGGTACTATGTAATGCCACGATAAATTGATGATTGAGTATTGCATGTAGATTTGTTGGTAAGATATGAGTGGTTGGAAATTATTTCTTCATGGTTGTATTTCWTTGGAATTTTTTTTTCCCCATGTTTTTCTGGAAGCTAGTGATATTTTAGTTATTGTCGTTGGTATTTCCACGAGGGCTATGTACAATTGAAGAATCAAATAGCAAATGTATGGTTCGTTTTAGATGTATTTAGCGAAATTATTTTAAGAAATGAATTTGATTTTACATTTTAACACGATCATGTGCGTATAATTTAAGTTTAGAAATTACATTTTAGTCACATTTTGTTACTTTATTTGAGGAGAGGAGACAATAAACTGTGTGAAGAGTTATTTTCTACTCAACTTATTATATCTCGCCACATATAAAATTAGTGGAAACCCTAATTACTCATAGTTGTCAAGAAGCCCATTGTTGAGTCTTTTAGCGTCTTGGTTTAATCCAATAGACAAGTACTTATTGTAGTGTAACCTCGTAAGTTTTTATCATAACATATACTATATATATCAAAATAACAATTTTGTATATCTTTTTTAAAATGTAATTAATCTCACAGAGTCACAGACAACTTAATTATTTTATTTTATCTTTTTTTAGGGGAAATATACAACTTAATTGGAGACCCTTGATGGATCAAATGTTGCAAAAGTAGCGATACTTTTATACTAGTGAATAGCAAGGAGTCAGGTCTGCYTAAACTTAGACCTGCAAATTKTTAAGTAATAATAATGGTAAATATTCAAATTATTACTTTTAATTTTTATTTAAAAAAACTA
>SNQN01005075.1:13950-25044 GCA_008642245.1 Bassia scoparia | reverse complement strand
AACTATATGAATTCTCTCTTATCCTTCATAATTTACTTTGTGTCCGTTCAGGTTTCCCCGTCCTATTGCATCTCCATCCTTATGCTATTAACCTAGTCAGACTTTCGATGCTATACTTTACTATGTTCATGTGCTTATTTAATGCAAAATCTCACACCATACAACAAGTTTCTATTTCGAAGTTAGTTGGTTATTTTTTTTAAACATACTCTCCATTATTCAAGATCAAAATTATCCACTCTCAACCGGAGCCCCCCCCCAACACGACAACAACACCACAACTACAACCAACACGGCAGCGACACAAAACACAAACACACAACATAGCTACCACAATCATACTATATTAAATAGAAACTAGATTTCTTGCTTATACTGACTTAAATGCACTGACACTTTGAAAACTATTACACACAACCTACCTACGACAACACTAAAAACTACGACCACACGGTACTCATAAAATTCTGCACTCAAACTATCTTTATATATAGCCTATTTACATACAATGAACTGGCAGACATCTATCTACCAATAGAAAACTTTCAACCTATAAATACAGAAACAAACTAACACATCAACATGACTAACCACCACAAACACACACCAACCCAATAAACAATATAGTCTCTATTCAAAAATCCGTCCTTAATTAATATTCAACCAATCAATACTAATCTTTGCCAGTTACAATAACTAACACTATTAGAATCACCAACACAGATACCGCAAACAGTAAATAACACAAACAATCGTCCCATTCTCAGAAAAATTGTGAAAACATGCTACAACCTGTTAAGACAGCTAGTTATCTGAATCCTAAAGGGCATACAGACACCAACTAACCAAACACCCAAAAAACACGCACCGATACCCCTCCCGATCATCCAATAAGAAAACTACAATTAAAATAAACTTCATACTATAATGACTATACTTTGTCAGAATTGTAGACTAGAAATAAGATTATTTATTATCTTAATAGTCTTATTTTCAATTAGTCTCTAATAATACTTATAGCAATTAGTAATAAGAATACAATAAACTATCTATCTTAGTTTGATGCACTAGCTATAAAATAATTAAATTATTAAACATTAAATATACAAGTGGTGACCATTTAGAAGCGGAAGAAACAAAAAATAAAAAATTCAAAAATATACATTAAAAAAATTAAAATCAATTTTTATATAACGAGGGAAAGACAGGAAAAATGAGAAATCTTATAAAAATGAAAAGAGTTTTTTGGTAATCAAATGAAGTGAAAAAACCACAAAAGAATCAGAATTGAAGAATTATTGAGATTCTTATTCAATTAAATATATAATTATGATTTAATTGAAAATTAATAGAATCCTAATTTGTAAAAAAAAGTAGTTTGAGGATTTTTTTTTGGCGCTACATCCGCTTAAGGTTGAATGGATCTGGTACGTCATCGTATAGAGCCAGCGTAACAGAGTCATGGTATCGAATTAACTTCCTGCTCCCTTCTAAGTGGATGAATTGCTGGCCTACACCATCAGCTTAAGCTTTGATGTGAGATGCGTTCAGTTGACTATAGGTATCCAAGACGCCAGTGTGACCATAGGTACGGTCACGGTTCGAGGGAGTCTCTATCCCTTCTTTCGAAGGCGAATTAATTTGCCATTAGGTATGGTGAGCATGTTTGCGTCTTATTTCCAAGCACCACGATGACCTTTCATGTTAGGTGAATGAATAGATTATATAAATATCCTGCCTAACTCATCTGATTTTAACTGATTTGGTTGAGTGTCCGTTAACATAGATCTTATCGTTCGGTATATTCGACTCAATCCGATTGAATTGTACCAGGTATATATCCTCCAGTTTGTATTTTTAAGGTAAAAAATTCAATAATATAGCATCGTTATCCGTTTTTGTGCACCACAAAAAAAAAATTGTTTCTCACACAACTAAACAATACTATGATCGGCGAAGTCAATATTATACGGTACTTTCATACAATCATGACAAAGCTTTGACACATATTGCACATTTATTCTCATATCCACCTAAGGTGAAAGATGACAAGAAACCTATGAAATGAAATGGTTGAGAATTTTAGAATATCGACGTTGGATATATATGAGAAATGATAAGCCACACAGCACCATGTGTGAGTTATTCATTCGTGCACGTACTAAAGTGTAGATTAGCGATCTATTGATTCTTGTCAACACCAATCTATACAAACATATAAATAAAGTGTTTTCAGAATGTACGAGTGTCATATGACTCCTTTATTAACTTGAATTATGTTATTTGTTATTTCCCACTAATGAATATGTACTACCTGTTGGAATAGTCAATAAATTTGATAATTGTATTGTGTATAAATAAAAAAAGCTTCGAATGATAGCCGAGATTCAGTCTTCTTGTTATGGAAGTAGTATATAATAGACCATCATAGCGGTATACGCTAATTATAATAGGATTGATTATCAAGCGTTAGTAGGTAAGAGGAGACGATATCAGAGTTGAGAACCCGAAATTCGTTCCTACAACGCCAACATTGTTGGGTCCCCTACCTCCTCTAATTGCTCCGATAGGCCATGAGTCAAGGTTTATAGGTATATAACATTCATTCATCGTGTATTCTTTCTTTATTCTTTATTTATGAAATAAAAAGTAGTTAAGAATAAATTGCAACTTTTAGTTTAAAATTTTACTACGTATGTCGTTAAGCGAGTTACACTGTAGAGGATGTCTTGGGTCTCAAAAGCTCATTGGACCATACCATCATGTTAACGAGTGGTCCTGATTGTAGGGTCCGCGACGTCCATATTTATGATAGGTCTAGAGGTATGTTACTTAACAATGACCACTATGATTGATTGCTTAGCTGTTGTGATGCTAGTCGTTATCACCGCTTCCTTCGTAACGTAACGTGGACTTTCGGATAAGCAAAGTAATTCTGACATTGCTTTTGATAAGAAAGTTATAAAATAAGCAAATCATCTATATTATATTAATAATTATATTTATATAATACTTAATATAAATTATTATATAATATTATAGTTACTATTATATTATATACGTATACATATTTAACAATGAGATTGCATGGAATGCGGATTCATTTATGATTTTTGCTTTTTAATGCAAACGATGAGCTCACTAAGCAAGGACACAGATATCCAACTTGTACAACGACGGACGAGGCGATATAATATGAGGTCTTAAATGTTATTTCGAACCTGCTGGATCACCATCTATAGAGAGTGGGGTTAGTTAGACTACCACTAAATCTAAACCTGTCTCCTCTCACGCGGTTCATGATAGCTTATGATAACTAGGTCATAGGTCGTTTGGCGATCTAACATCATTTAACCCCCCACCCAATGGACTTCAGTTTAAATAAATATTATTAAATTGACAATTATAAAATTCAACATTATATATAATTATAAACAATATATATTACATTGTTTTATGAAACTATACATTATAAATAATAAAAATTAACATCAAACTAATCAACATCATATTTGGGTATTATTTAATAACAGCGAAAACCGGAAAACATAAGAAAGGACCCAAAATGAAAAGCGTAGAATCCTCACTTCAACTCCTGCTTCAACGTTGCGTCATAGAATTCTCATGAATCGTGAATAGTGACAACTGTAGTAGCAACAACTCAAACAACTAGAGCAGCAACAACAACTCAGGCATAGCTAGCTCGATGCAGCAACATGCACACATCACTCCTTAAAGCCATAACCATCCAAGTCGCAGCACCTTACCTACCCAACTCGCAGACCCTAAACCACCTAGACAAACACAACTCTTGAGCATTGTTAGTATAAGCTTACTTTTTTTCCAACAATGTAAAAAATCCCAGAAGTTGTACAATAAATATAAATATACCTGATAAAGAATGAAGGATGTTAATGCTTCAAAAATTCACTGCAACATGACCAACAACTTTATCAATAGTGCTAAAGTGATTTGCATTCAACTCTCAAAAATAGTTATCAAAGTTCAAATACTCTTAAGTCACAATGCTAACAAAATTTACACTAGAGTCAAAAGTCGCACCAGTTAAAATTCAAGTTTTTGGAAAGCTTCGTTTAAAAGCACCTCCTAAAGAAATAGAATAATTGGACAAATCAATAGATATTTCACTCATGATGAACAAGAAAATAGAAAAGTTAGGTCCTCAGCTCCATCTCACATGTGAGATTTAGTTTCTTCACAACGTATTATTGAATAGATAAAATAGACATGCTTCCATCCCCAAAGACATAACATGTCACGACATATTCTATCTCATTGGAAAGACAAGTTATACCTTGTGCAATTGCAGGAGTTAGAAACTAAATTCCTAACACAAATTTAAAGAAAAAGAAAACAAAAAGAAAACCAAAGCATTTAGCATTAATACTAGATATACAACTGCATAAAATATCTTAAAGCACACAATAATCATACTGTATGTTTGTATAAATTATACACGATCATCTTATGCATTAGCCACCCTCACTTGCAGAATATTTGAGATTAATTATTAAAATTTTGAAGCAACCGAAGCAACCATGTGAAATATCCTACTTCTAATCAGTTTAGTCATTTGAGCCATAATTTTCCACAAACTAGTCATAAAGGTGTTTTTTTTGTCTGTTATTCTAGTAGATTAGTACTTTATTATTCACCACKTGATTGATGTGCTTATTGCGCTATATAAAATACAATGGAAATACATATGCAAGAGAAAGGTTCTTTAATACTTAAGAATTAAGGTGCTTAAATGGAATTGAAAAAAAAGATACATTAGGTAGGCTTACAAATTTCCAGGTCTTTCGATAGTAGTTACAAGAAGCAGAGAAAAGGGTCGGCTATTAATCTGCACGAAAGAAATAATATAGCTTGATCAGTGTAGGCCAAATGGTCAAAACTCAAATAACAAAAATTTAAATCACATAACCAGATGGAAAGTTTATGCATGAAGTTTATTTGAAGTACTTCAGAGGCAAGGTACTTTCTTCAATCATTTGTAGGAAAATTTGGTAGAGGGATAATCAATCAATGAAAAGAGGATGCAGGACAAAAGAGAAAGAGTAGGAGATAAACAGATGCACCAAATGTAACTGCTCAGGGGTTGCTTAAATCTCTGCAAGTTAAAACATAATCATCATATCGTACTAGCATAACTCAGGTACTCGATGAATCCATACGATAATATCAGTGGCGACAATGTCATAGGAAGAGAGTGAGTTCAAAGGGAGAAAATTTAACAACCTCAAGCGTGATATTTAACTTCACATCAACATCTATCTAGAAATGATTCCGAATCAGTATCGTCCCAAGTTATGAAATTCTTCATGGTTGATGCAATTAAAAGAATAAATTAGAGACAATTCAAAATATATGTGTCAATATTTTCTGCACCTAAATGGACAGTGTCAATGTAGTTAGTATTTTGTAATAGAAATAAAAAAATGAAAGATAACAGGGTCATAGAAAAGCCAAAATATATAAACGAATTGTTCCTTATTTTATCATAAGCATGYGAGTGTCAATAATTATAACTCAACTTCTGAAAAATATCATAAAGTTTACAAGGAAGATCCTAGAAGGAAGTTCCAATAAATTATATCTGGATTTAAGCCAACCTGAAAAATACTGGTTCTGCCTCTCCACTATTTTTAAGCCTTCAAACTGCAATGCATTAAAATAAAGTGAGCGACTTATTGGTAGATGTGTTTTCACTATGCTCATGAAAGGCATAATTTTATCTCGAATTTTGTTTTCACTTGTGCTTAGGTGCGTTTAGCTATCAAGAACAAAACATGCTCGCCATGTCTTCCAATAATAGCTTTCCCAAGGAATCGAACCCTCGACTTCTCGAATTCGCCACTCTAGTTAATGCCACCATAGTTCCACACATCACGCCACCTTTGCTCCTCTTTTCATCCTCCATTAACTGCAGCAACTAGGCTGACATGTCAGCCATCACAATAGCCCGAATGCAGCCAAACACCTCTCATCCACCATCGTATACCACTTCAATCCATCCTCCAAACTGCAGAAGCAATGAGCCCATAATAGCTAAAATTAAGCTGCCATTTCACACGCACATTCAGCCTTATATTCCTCTATTTCATCCACCATGTCACACCAAACTATCACCATTTCAGCCCCATTATCCACCCAAACCAGCCAAAACATCAACACCCAAATCAACCATCAAACCACCACCTGATGCAACCCCTTACCCACTCAATCCTCATAGTCAATCTAAATCAAAGAAGATATAACTAGAAGGGGGATGCATGATTTTGGTACAATACCAACCTTAAAGTATAATACTTAAAACGCTGCTCCTAAACCACCCAAATAAAATCAGATCCCCCTAGTAGAATAGCAGCAAAATCACCACCGAATATAACACCACGATAGCAGCCAAATCAATTCCAACCAAATAACAACCACAATCGCAACAAATTTGAACCCTAAACACTATAAACTCACGCCCAAATTTGAACCCGAAACCCTTATTAAATCACAATAATCTAAACCCGAAATCCTAAATTAGATGATTTCGAATCCTAAACCCTTATCAAATCATAATTCAACAAAAAATTATAACAGTAAACTAAATTATAAAAATTCAAACAAAAAAACTTTAAATTTGAACAAAATTAAAGGTAAAGAGATAGACCAGAACGAACCTTGTAATGAGTGAAGCGACATGAGGGAGACGTGACGCCGAGGAGAACGCACAAAAGCTCCAAGTGTGTTGATGCACGAGGAGAGAGATTCATGAGGAGGTCAATGTGTGAGGAAGCCAGGAAGGTGATGTGTGAGTGAAAAATAGAAAAGTTAAAGGTATGTGTGAGGTAGAATGATTGGAATGGAGGGAAGTTGAAAATTTGGGAAAAATTTAAGTACTACAAAGATTGCAATTTTTCTAAGATGGATATTTTGACTAACGTTTTTGGTAATTAACATAATAATATTGGTTACATATAATAGATTTACTTAATGTAAAACAAATTATTTGTAACTCACATTTTTTTTTATAGTTACTTAAAATTATATTTGTAACCAACATTAACGCGATGGTTACAAATAATATCTATATGTAGCCAACTTTGTCAAATGTTGGTTACAAAAAAGTAAGTGGTAACTAACAATGAGTACGATGGTTACAAATAAGGAGTTACTTATGGACATTTTTCCACTAGTGTTGTCGAATGATTTCTTCCCTCGATGACTTTCCTGATTGGTTGTCCGGTTAGGACTTTGATAGGATGAGCATAGAAGTATGGCTTGAGTTTCCGACTAGCGACGACTAGGGCATATACCATTTTCTCAATCTCCGAATACCGAGACTCAACTCCTCTATTGGGTCCCTTAGGTTTTNTTAAATAATTTATTATTTTATAGCTAGTCATCAAACTAAGATAGATATTATTTTCTTATTACTAATTGTATATATTATTAGAACTAATTGAAAATAAGACTATTAGATCATAAAAATCTATTCTACAAAGTAAGTCATTATAAAGAATTAAATCATATACGGAGTACTCCGATCCCTTAATTCCATAAAGTTCTTAACATTTACAGTTTTCACATTTTCAAATGGACATTTTGTGTTATTACTATCTATAATTAAATGAAGCAAAGATTATAATGGTTGAATATTAATAAGACGATTTGAATAAGACCATACATGATGGTTATGTTTTTCTTATATATTGAAAGTTATTTATTGTAGATAATTCCATTCATTTGTAAATAGTGATAAAACTAAAATATTCAGAATTTTATGATACCTAGAGTGTGTAAATCAAAACTCGTGCATTAAGCACAAACAAAAAACTAGTTTCATTTAATAAGTAAACTAGTTTTTTTTTTCCGTCACTGCCCGGGATGATAATTTTGATCTTGAATAATGGAGAGATAAAAAAAATAACAACTAACTCGAAAAGAAACTTGTTGTATGTGTGAGATTTTGCATTAAATAAGAATGACATATAAATATAGCAATCAAAGCTGACAGGTTAAATGAAAAGATTGGAGATGAAAGGACGGGACATGAACGGACACAAAGTAAATTATAGGATAAGAGAAATTCATTAGTCGCATGAGCATGAAAGGACGGGAAAATCGTAAGTGCAAAAAATGACAGTAAATGAAAAGATAAGAGGAGTTCAACAGTCGCAGGAACATGAAATGACATAACAAATAAAAGTACAAAAAATGACACATGTCGGCCATATAGAGTGACACATGTTGTGTTTTTTATAAAAGAAGTTTAAGTCAAGTTAATAGATAAGGAGGTGATACAAGTCAAAATAAGCTGCTTTTTTACACACCAGTAATAGATTAGAGGTTATATATATTTATCATTATTTTTTCATATTATCAGATAGTAAGTTTGTATAACACATGTGATCTCCTCAAACTACTTGCATAGACTTTTTTCCATGTGTAAATCTCAATAATAAATTATAAATATCACATATACACGAGGTTATGAGCAAATAACCTTTGAAATGAAATGTGCGATTTAAATCACCAATCCATGTGTCAACACGTGTAATCTCCTCAAACTCCTCGTATGGACTTATTTCCATGTGTAAATCTCAATGAAAAATATATAAATATCATGATGTATACACAAGATCACACCTTTGAAATGAAATGTGCTACCTAAATCACTAATCCACAACAATTTCATTGGTCAATATTTCAAATAAATTTTGATGAAGTCACGTGGTTATATTTAACTAATTAAAAGGGAAATGTATCATCTTTTTCGAATTTTTTACTTTAATTGATCTGAGCCATCGTCTGGGCCAAAAATTGTATATTATCACCAGCCCTAGACTTTAGTTTATTATAGTTTATTTTTATTTAATTCATTGCTTTCATTAGTAGTAGTCAATATAATCAATCAAAGGCTCTTTTACTAATCTAGATGCTTTTAATTAGTTAAAAATTAATTGTTGCTTCCTTGTGGATTCGACCCTGTTACCACTAGCTACATTAGTTTGTTATAATAGGTTATTTTTGATAGGTACGCGACAAGCCTGTCAAATTTTGGCGCCGTTGCCGGGGAAGCGGCATATTAATTATTAATTAATTGAGTCTAGATTATCTTTTTTTTGTGTGTACATATGACTAATTTTTAATTTTTACTATGTTGCAAAAATTCCGCAATACCTTTCTATTTTCCTCAATTTGAGGATGAAGTGTTTTGGCAATATATTGATAGGCTTTAGGATTTTATTGGTCCACACCATTCGTATAGAAAAATGGACTTATGTTTCGCGATATATGGGGGTGCGACACGGATGACACAATTGGAGATAGAATATAATCTGGTTCCCCAGGCCTGGTTCCGCTAATTGAGTAAGTTATGAATTTTGTTCATTCTTGTACCAGAATTCATACCATATACTCAGAACACATATAAGCACTTAAACCATAACAATTAAGTCACACTACAGAGGCATATTACATGAATTCTAGGTTTAAAACTTTTAAGATATTTCTTCTATTCTTCTGCTAATCTTAAGACTTTGAATTCTTCCTTTGAATACTTCAATTTTGAGCCACTTCTTCTTCGAATGTCTTCGAAAGGCTTCACACTTCAAGTCTTGGAATCATCAAATTACTGCACATGTAACATGGTTAAAGTGGAATAAAAGGTATATGACTGTTTTTCAGCATAACAGTCAAGGAAACAACTCTTACTGGTTCTGTACCAGTATAGAGCTTTGTGGTGTATTCAGCTGTTCCCTGTAACAAACAAGTTAGTTTCAATGCATACACATAAGTATTAACTTGTCTGGGGAAACAAGTATCCTATAGCACCTGGTTCCAAAACAACTATATTCACAATTAAGTGTGCTGTTTCCTGTTGGTTTGTCATCTTTAAAACCTAAGGGCCCAATAAGAGGATTGAGTCTCGTATTCGGAGATTGAGAAATGGTATATTGCCTAGTCGTCGGCTAGTCGGAACTCAAGCCATACTTCTATGCTCATCCTATCAAGTCCTAACGGACAACAATCAGGAAAGTCATCGAGGAAGAAATCATTCGACAACACTAGTGGAAAAATGTCCAATAGTAACTCCTTATTTGTAACCATCGTACTCATTGTTAGTTACCACTTACTTTTTTTTGTAACCAACATTTGACAAAGTTGGCTACATATAGATATTTTTGTAACCAATCGCAGTTAATGTTGGTTACAAATATAATTTAAAGTAACTATAAAAAAAAATGTGAGTTACAAATAATTTGTTTTACATTAAGGTAATCTATTATATGTAACCAATATTATTATGTTAATTACCAAAAACGTTAGTCAATAATCCATCTTAAGAAAAATTGCAATCTTTTGTAGTACTTAAATTTTTCCCAATTTTCAAACTTCCCTCCATTCCAATCATTTCTACTCACACATACCCTTTAAATTTTCTATTTTTCACTCACACATCACCTTCCTGGCTTCCTCACACATTGACCTCCTCATGAATCTCTCTCCTCTGCATCAACACACTTGGAGCTTTTGTGCGTTCTCCTCGGCGTCACGTCTCCTCATGTCGCTTCACTCATTACAAGGTTCGTTCTGGTCTATCTCTTTACCTTTAATTTTTGTTCAAATTTAAAGTTTTTTTTGTTTGAATTTTTTATAATTTAGTTTACTGTTATAATTTTTTTGTGAATTATGATTTGATAAGGGTTTAGGATTCGAATCATCTAATTTAGGATTTCGGGTTTAGATTATTGTGATTTAATAAGGGTTTCGGGTTCAAATTTTGGGCGTGAGTTTATAGGTTTAGGGTTCAAATTTGTTGCGATTGTGGTTGTTATTTGGTTGGATTGATTGGCTGCTATCGTGGTGTTATATTCCGGTGGTGATTTTGCTGCTATTCTACTAGGGGGATCTGATTTTATTTGGGTGGTTTAGGAGCAGCGTTTAAGTATTATACTTTAAGGTTGGTATTGTACCAAAATCATGCATCCCCTTCTGTTATATTCTTCTTTGATTTAGATTGACTATGAGGATTGAGTGGGTAAGGGGTTGCATATCTCCCCCCCCCCCCTTCCC
>SNQN01005075.1:0-13925 GCA_008642245.1 Bassia scoparia | reverse complement strand
TCGATCCACCAGGAAGGCCATAACATATTAATTATTAACTGACAGATAAGTAATACGCATCCTAGATAGTAAAAATTCTTTTATTACACTTACAATTAATAGCAATAGAAATTAATTAACAAAAAACCATTAAACTATAATGAACACGTAAGTTGAGGGCTATGGCTTCACTATAACAAATAAATTTAACTTAATATTTTAGGTATCAACAATTCACAATAAGCACATGAACGTATCAAATTCTCTTCGAAAGCATCCAGATGAACTCAGCTACTTCTTAACTGTATCACTGCTTCACCTAGAAGTCGACGTTTCTACCTTTGACTAGATCTTGTAGTTAGTTTCGAATTGCTAGATCTAAAATCGTGCACTAATCTATATGCAATTAATCCTGTCAGCTACCTATTGAATACACATTGAAGAGAGCGAATCAAATAGGAATTCGAATGTAAATTCCCAAAGTATGAATTGAATCAAAGCCCGAAAACATGCTAATTATATTGGTATAATCCCATATTGCCCTAGGAACGGAACACTATCTGTCAAGCATAATTAAGATCAATCTTAAAACAATTAGCCAAGTAATAATGGACCTAAAGAATCAGGCATGGAAAATGGCTAATAAAAGAATTAATAATAACAAATCGTAACATATAATCAACTAGCAAAATAATAACAAGCAGAATAGATAATTAGAAGATATAGAAATTAATGGAAAATACCGTGTAGAAGTGCTTTTGAATTAATGGATGAACACATAAAAACTAGGTTCAATGTGAAAATGAAATTGAGAGAAAAAAATAATTCTTAAAACTAAACTAATCTATAATAATATGAATATCCATCGGATCTCTCTTTAATACTACTAATTTCCCTAAGATGGACTTAGCTTGCTAAAAATCTAATTATCTATCCTTGTGAATAAAATTCCCAAAAAGAATATAATTAAAATCGCGAAATATCGAGCCTAACCGATCAGATTTAAGCCCAATCCGATCGTTCAGGTAAATCACGCAGGTTCGCTGGGCTATCTTCTGAAGCCCAGATATCTCAAGCGTGTCTGGTTTGTCCAAATTAGTAGAATATGACCTAATATCAAATCGTCTAGTACTCGTGATAGTCTAGTTCTCTAATGCATGATTTAGAATCACACCCAATCCGACATATGGAACAATGAGTCCTTGGACGTGACCAATAAAAGATCATTGAAGCACTTAACACAAAACACGAAGCTTCGCAACGATTCATTTTTCGCGTTCTCTTGCTCTAGCTACTTTCGCTTCTGTAAGCGCTCCGTAGTGCTCGCAAGTTTGATCCAACAATCACTATCAAATCAATGAAAGCAAACCTAAAACTCATTCAAGCCACTAACACACTAACCGAGCACCAAGTAAGCCAAAATGGAGGCCTTACACAGAGGCAAAGTGAAACCGGCCTTCTAATAGCTAAGGAGATGCAGGGGAGAAAAACATTATATCAATACTAATAGGCATCAAACTCCCTCAACACGGCCAAATCTTGCGTGTCCCAAAGAAAGCTCATCAGATTCTCAATTTTCAACGACACGTCTACCCCGCATAACAGACGGCACATCTGCGAAATATCTCCGATGACCAATTCCTCTGCCGACCAAGACTTGTTCTGCTCTCCTCTAACGCCTGACTTTCTCAAAAAATCTCTACAACGAGCCTCTCTAGAAGTCATATCAAGGTCTCTAATCTATCACTCTCTTTATCCAACTCCTCTCTTGTTGTGGTCTAATTAAAACCCATTCTGCTTCATCTACCCACGTAATGCTGCTTTATGGTGGCACGTATGACTTATGGCAACTTTCTGGCTCTATATCACTAGAAGCTCTCTCTTCCATCTTTCTCTCTGACACTGCATTTGTTTTGAATGGGATTCTAATATACACTACCTACAAGTCGATCTCGAATCTCTACCATCCATGACCTTGCAGATGTGGTATCTTCATGACCTCTGCATTCTATGTTTATCATGTATTTGAGGACATTTATCAGCTGTGTGTAATGGTGTCGCCTTCCAGGTTATGCTGCTAGGCACAAAATTTTGGACTACTGTCCGAGCTAATAAAGTCTAGTCGTCACTTGAAGCTATCATTCATCATTCAACGGCAAATACCTACAAATATAGGTAAGAACAACTAAGCAAACCACCAGACTCAACTGTTAGACCATTAAACCGACCAACATTCTATTAACAAGCGCCACCACATGGCATCTTCATTCGCTTGTTAATTAGCATTACCACCAAGGCACAAGGCTTTTCGCGTGCTTACAACTATGCGAAATTAAAGATCTTATTTTTGGGACTTTTCCTATTTTTCACTTTTTTTTCTTTGTTTTTCTTTCCACTTTTTTCTTTTTCCGTTTTTTTTGAACTAAGCAGATACAACTTTCTTCCTTTGCCACTTATTAACAAGAAAGCGAGTATGTATCACTCAGACATAAGAACCCAAATGTCGAACCCACACCTCTCTCTCGAATCATCTCTACTAACAGTAGCCGCCAAGTAATAAGCATAAACAGCCCCATACTATACCAACCTCCCAATTGCTCCCCACAAGCTAAACTTGGATACGTTACGATAACGAAGGCACATATGAGTTGAATGTATTTAATTATTGTTGAAATGTATAAGAGAAATCAGGCTTCAAAACAAGGAGATACAAGGGATGGAACTACGTCACAACATCTGAAGCACTTGATCTCCTAACAACGATAAGCCTAGTTGGGGGTGTTTGTATCTGGACTTGCACGTCATGTAATCCCGTATTTAATCCGACGGGTGCTTTATCTATGACACAACACACGCCTAATATATTAGCTCAATCAAGACTAAGCGGTCTCTAGCCACGATTAAGCGAAAATGACGCATCAGAACGACTGAACACACTATCACGTAGCTATGTGAATTATGGCTTTATTAACAATAAGCCGGGTAATCCTCTTCAAGTCAGTTTCTTCCTTCGGGTTTCCGAAAATATCTATCAACTAATAGCGTCTCATTGTCAATCTATAATCCTAGTCAAGGAAATTAGCTCAAAGCTAAGTCCATCAAGTTCACTAAGGTCAAGTTCAAGCATCACCAAAACACTCAAAAATAATTTCACACCCCAATGACAGCCAGGTGAGACTGCTTTTCAAGAGATCCATATCACTATACAAGAAGGATCCACGTGAGTCTTTCCTAAACCAAAACTACAAGCAATACATTTTTTTTGTTCGCAATTAACACCTCCCCATCCCTAGAATGTAATGTATCAAGACCTAAATGAACTTATGCCATAGTATAAAGCAATAAAATCTAAACTAGAAAGCAATAATTTACCGGTCAACCGCTAGAGTGCGCTTGGACCAAAATCCTTCCCCCAGAACCTGCAATGTGCCTTGGTGCAATATGAGGGAAGAACGTCATATCATGTGCACATAACCTCATCTCCTCTGCAAAGAACGCAGGGAGACATGAGAAAAACGGACACTATTTCGACAATTTTTTCCCTAATCTCAGAAAACCAAAAAGTGCGCCAAATAAACCACACCTTAGGAGCTCCGACTTTAGGCAAACACTAGAGTGGTGCCCAACTACATTTAGTGCGCGTGTCCTTCCTAGAATGTCGGTTTCCAGTTCAGGAAAACACTACTCTTTCACCTTAATTTTGAGAATAAGCTTGGTTTATAATAGTGTTCGCGAAAATAAAGCCAGGGGCGAAACAGATCGTTTGACCAAATCGCGAAGCCGGTTCGATCTCTCTCCATTTTATGTTCCCTTCATCATCATTTGCCCTTGGCGCCGATGTACCGGGCCAAAACTAGCGCCACCTAGAACTGATCGGTTATGAACTCCGTTCAAAGTCTCCTATATGTTCCGCGTCTATGGACACTTAGGAAAAAATTGTTAGTCTCTCGTCTACTCTATTTCTTCACCAAATTTCTACTCTACATTACTGCTAAGCTTACAAAGATCTACTTACAAGTGACGCGGTTGCCTCGCTCTGCCGGCAAGCGCTTGTTTCAATGTCATGGGTTATAGCTCAGCCACTTACCCAAAAATCATCAGAAAGAATTCGAAATCCTTGGGAAGTAGGCTGTCAAATTCCTCCTTTGCAACACATGGTGAGTAAGCACTACATTATGGGGCATGGGTCATATGGCATCCTTATATTTAGCTCAAATGGGAAAGTTAATTGACCAGTGAACATAAAGGAATGGTTCAATAAGTAAGATTAAATAAAGTAAAAAGAAGTAATTAGTAGATCAAGAGACTGAAATTCACAACAACACTAGTCGAGTTTCCTCATTTGTGATAAAATTGAACCTTAATCGGAATAGTATGACCAAAATCCGATACTTCTGGCTTCATTCCGCTATAAATCATAGCTCATTTATGCGAAGGAACGCCGTATCACACCATTTGGAAGTAAGGAATCATGAAAGATAAGGGGTAAGCCAGGAGTGCTCATACTTAATAGAGTCGTGACTATACAACCTTACCTATGCGTTCGTGAGAGTGTCACTCAACAAACACACACTTTCAATACCAAGGTAGTGTGAGTATGTAAGTGTAGTTTATCTCTCTAGTTTCAATTGTGTATTTTCCTCAACTCATGCTTTGTTCCAACGTACATAAATTTTAACTATATCCTCATGAGATATCTCGTTACATTCCTCCATTTTTCTCACTTCGGCATCACTGCTTTAGAGTCCCGAATTTCATTAAGACCCTTACCGTGCGAGAACCTCCATCATTATAATCACTCTCACCTTCGACTACTTTTTGCCACGTTAAGATACTGAATGTGAGATGTAATCGTTGTTAGAAGCACAAGAGTGAACTCGTATCACTCGACTCTCAATTGCAACTGCGAATCTTTTTGTCTTCCGTGAAAATTCTTTCATTAAAGCCATAGTGTATCATATATCGTTATGAGTATGTTCAGGATGTAAGTTATCCGGTATCAATATGAGGAGTGTAAATATTAAGCAATGGCATTGAGATCATCGCCGATTTTGAGACATATAGTATACATCTATATCATTAAGGTGTAGCAATTAGTAATTGCATTATAGAAAGAATTGTGTGAATACTGCATGGTGTAAGTACTATTGTTTAGAGTAATTTGCGTAGAGTCGGCTTAACGCATATTCATTCATCTCTTCATCCATATAGTCTCCACTCTTAGCATCTTTGCACTCCTCACAATGTTAAACCTTCTAATATTTATCGTTAAGCGATTCAAATTATAATTACATTCTAGGTGTGTCCCTGAGTGGAATTATGGCTGCGATTTTGAAAAAGAGTTTTTCTAAAATATTTTGTAAAAGATATATTTTGAAAATAAAGTTTGCAGTTGGAAATATAGATGAGAATATGGTTGTTGCCTTAAACTTAGGTGTATATATCTTGTTCGATTATTTCCTTAAAAGATTAAAATCAAACAAGATAAATACTTTCCATAAATCTCATCTTGCCTTGCTCGGCAAGTAGAGATTTAAGGAAACTAGGGTTAAGGTCGACAAACATATATATACTCATCCATACTTCTAATTCTACACATCTCTCCACGGATCAAAAAGATTTTTATATTTTGAGAAAAAAACACAAAGCACAAGAACTTTACTTTGAGTCATACAYAAGAGCATTAGTCGAGCTTTATTATTTCTCTTATTAGCTTGTTAGAAGTAAATCAAAAGAGAGAAAAGGTTGTCATTGTAAAGGCATTCAACAGAGGGGTTGAAGGCCTGGTGAGTGTTTGTGAGTTCAAACACAAATTCACCACTAGAATTTCACCTAAGGCCGACCGAAAGTATCGACCGAAAAAAATCGGTAGGTAACACCGACCGATACCGGTCGGTGTAATTTACCGACTGAAAAAATCAGTCGGTATTATCGACCGATTTTAAATTCGGTCGGTGTACCGACCGATATTTCAGTCGGTTCATTCTTGATTTTTATTCCATCCACCAGCCCGAAAATTAAAAAAATTAAAAACATTACCGACCGAAAAATCGGTCGGTACACCAACGGAATTTAAAATCGGTCGGTGGACCGGCCAATTTATCGATCGGTAATTGTATATTTTTTATAAAAAAAATGAACAGAAAGTCGCGTGAATCACTTTCCCTTCATACGGTCATACCTCATTTGTCCCCTTATCTCTACCCTTTATCTCTACTCTAACCCCTCCACTTTCTCTCTCCTCATTCTAATCGACATTATTTCCCCTCTATTCATCTCATCTCTCTATTCAATTCTTAACCCTAATAATTCCCAAATCTCTTCTTCCCAAATCTCCCAAAACCAAAACCCTAATTCCTAAATCTCTTCTCTCGATCTCACAGCCGCAACGAACTCGACGAACGCAGCAACTCCCCCTTTGCTCCAGAAACCGCCGCGAACGGAGCAACCTCCGCCTCCAACCACCGTCGGTTTGCGTCACTCTCTCTCTCTCTCTCCGCACCTACTGTTCAAGGATTGGGTTTTTTTCCATTTAATCTTCCTTTTTGTTTTATTTACATTTGTAGACACCTGAAAATGTGTCTCCCCAAATGAGTAATCCGTGATGAAATATACCGCGTCTCGCGTTTGTTTCGACTCTCGACTCGGAAAAGATGCTTTGAACTCACGAAAGTATGGAAATACGTGAGGTCGTACTCGGAATATTGAGCAAGGGTACATACAGGCAAACATGTTTTCTTTTCGGTTTTCTCGATAACTCAAAGGTTTCAAAGGTTTTTCAAACGAGTTAAACTGGCGATTCTCTATGCTTTTGATTTTCATCATGTGCGTCACATTTTTCTGAACCGCCAATATTTTTAATATTTTTCTGTATTTTTCTATGATTTCTTATGAATTTTGCAATGTTTAAATACGCAGAATACGCAGGAAAATCTGCTGTGATAATTAGAAAAATATCCGGAAATACGTGGAACTTCTATGAACATTCTTTAGAATCCTTATGTCTTGGAGAGCAAGGGTGTCTAGGTAGCGTTGAATCAAGAGGAAATCACGAATGAAATCGGAGGAAATCAAAAGATTCGAGATTTTGGAAAATATCTACGCAAACATCGAGCGTATATACGCAGGTGATGAGCGTATAACTGCTCAAAAAGCGTCATAACGCTCTCAACCCAGCGTATATACGCTCAGCTTATTGCAAAAATTTATGGAAAGCAAGCTGCGTATATACGCTCAGTATGAGCGTATATACGGCTCCTCATGAGCGTATATACGCTCATCCTGACGGTATATACGCAGGGTTGCTTCTGCCCGTTTTGCCTCGTGCCTAAAAATACTCCCTGCCTTGCTCAGTTCGAGACACGACTTGACACACACAGTTTCACGACTCAGAACTTCACAATTTCACAAGACTCAAGTCACAAGACACATCAATACCACTCTCAAAACACTCAAAAACACAAACACATTCGATTTCAATTCAAAGCATCGATTCTCTCGCAATCAACAGCGAAATACAGGGTAATAAATCTGAGATTATTCACCCACAAACCTTTCTTTCACTCTTTTTCAATTCCTTTTTGTCTCTTTAACTTGATTAACCATATATTTTGAGTTTTATTCATTAAAGCAACGTAGAAACTCACCTCTTAATCGTTATGTTTAATTAGTGTAATTTTCATTTCGTTTTCTAAGGTTCGTTATTCGAGTTTTGGTTTTTCATTTATTATACATATTGTTATTGTCAATACTAACGCGTTGTTTGTCTCAACTAGCAATTCAATCGAAAGGCGGACTCCTTTGAGTTTTTATATTCTAACAATTTGATTAGTTTTTGCAGTGAAAAGGTGAGGAGGACATACATACATATTATTATGCCTACTAACCTTTGTTTTTCATGTCTCGTTTGTATATATATATTCATCCTCATTGACTACTTGTATATGATTGCGTTATAACAAGACCGGAATTAATCGGTTGTCCAGATTAAAGTCAGATAATCGGATCGACGACCGGTTTTTCTAAGCACCTTATTAACATGACTAACAATCAAGTGACCGCCTTATCCATTGTAGAAGTCTTGTTTGTTGTTCTAATAGCAATAGCACCCACCTAGTAATCAATGCGCTCTCAAAGTCAATCAATAGGCTCTTTGATTTGTTCAAGATGTTTATGATTATGGAACACAATGAGACCTGGAGTAGAGGCCGCTACATGCGGGCGAATTGGGTTACAGATCTGATTCGTACCATGTCCCCGAACCCACGACTGGTTACTTTGATTTGGACGATGGGGAGCCTTAATTTGGTCACTATCGGTGGGCGTCCTAAGTGATAACCTATATATAGCACGGTGGCGATCCCTCAATTCGATGCACACCCCAACGCATTCACATGCGGATTCCATGGCTCAACTCCATGACACTGAAGCTGAGGTCAACGCCCCTTGCTAAGGCGGGGCGAAGCCCTAGCCATTTAGAATCTAAGTTTTCAATTTTAATTTCAATATTAATTTTCTGATTTTCATCTTTAATATTTTTTGCTTTGTTTTTCGAAAATCCTAGATCTTGCTTTGTTTTTTTTTTCAATTTTTCGATATTAATTTTCTGATTTTTCTTTTGATTTTTGTGCTTTGATCAATTTGTGTTTTTTGTACCTCAATTCGTTTGTTTTTTTTGCGTATTGATGAGACTTTTTAATATCACCCAAGTTCGATTTTTTATGTTGTATTATAATCTCGATTTTTTTTTCATCATTTTATTCTTTTAATTTATCACTTCGTTTTTCGTTTCTTGTTTATGGGTTTGCTTGGCTCGTTTGAGAAATGCATGCATGTCTGCTTTCATTTGTTAATATTTTTTTTTCGGTTTTTTTCCTTTCGAATTAGACTCTGATTATGAATACAATGCATTTTGAATTTCAGCAACTCTCGCGAATACACAGGGAGTATAGTACTGACTATAGATAGTTCACACCACAATCAGCAGTTCCAGCTTGGTCAAGAGTTCATTATGTGCATTGAAGGACAACAGTCATCGTCAAAAGATAAGCTAGGTGCTTTACAAATTTGGCGTAAGTTATAATGCATTATAAGAAAATTATGATGTTTGTGATGATTGTTTGATACTTGATAGATGGCTCGATATCTCATTTATTCTTGGTCTCATTATGGGCTGTGATCATATATGTACTAGGGCATAGGTCTCATATGGCATATCATCCACCTCTAATACTCTACACATCCTTGATTATTGTTGTTCCTTTTCTTTCGTTATATTTGCTCATTTACTCTATCCTGCATAACATATGGTTGTCAAAAATTGTACTGCCTTTGTGGTTATCTGTTTCTTAAGTTGTTTTTTTCCCGTATTCTTTATTTTTCAGGCTCAAAGCGAAAAGCAAACCTAAAAGGAGAACAGAGGAAGAGAAGCGTTCAGGAGAAGGGCCAAATAACTTTCCTAACGGCTCTCAGCTAATTTCAGTTCTTGTGTCTTCTTGTCTCCTTTTTGGATAGTCTCTAATTTAGGGTGAATCTGCGCAAATTGTAGACGAAAAGGGTGAACGATATGGATGTATGTAAGTTACTTCTCGATATGAGTAGTTCATAGGTAACGGACGATTTTATCAGTTCACAAACTCAGTTACTTATAATTCCTTTATTATGTACACCTTTTTCTCGCAAATCAATTTTGTATAGACATTGGCCAATTATATAACACTCCATCTAGCTCCATCTTTCTGCAGAGTAATACATCTAGACTATTGTGTTTCTCAGTTGAAGGCGCTTTGTTTCACTTAATATTTTTTTTAATTGGAACTAAAAGCTGATTCATTTTAGTTACTGACTGTGGTTTCGGGCTAAGATATGACCTCCTCAAGAGATAACAACTTGTATACCTTTTTAGGGCTTTTTGAACAGACCGTATGGTATTCTGGTTTAATCGAATTCAATTAGCTGGCATTGACCAGAACAGGGTTTTATGCTTTCAAATTGGTTATAAGAATCTACTTCGTATTATTATTCTTCTTAATTTGGAATGATTAGAATTTGTTAAACAGCTGGCAAGTGCCAACTGCAAGATAATAGATTTACACTATTTAAAGGTATAATTTATATATAGATTTGGTAAAAAACTAAAGACACTTAATATTTTAGAAAATAACATTATTACAATTCATAAGAACATCAATATCATCCTTTGTAATAGTGATAATAATGATTATTATAAGGAGCAAAATAGACTCAGCTTTAGTCAAATTTTTAATTGCTTTTAGTGTATTTAGGAACTTTAGATATTAAGGGAATCAGCTAATTCCCAAATGTTACGTTACCATTATCTGTGCGCCGGGCATGCCCATTTTCTCAATGCATCGCGTAGCCCAACCACTGCGACTATTGCCCTATAACCGCCATTTCCTAAATGCTACAAGTTAGTTATCTCCTTTTTTTTAGTATTATGAGTGTTGATGAAATAATTCACCTTATATATGAGTGTAAGATTTGTTTATTAGTGCCTACGACGCGTTACTTAAGTTAGTCTGTTTTTTCTTTATTTAAGATTTAAAGTCTGAGATTTGGATGCAATACTCTGTTAAATTGAGAGCTTTTTGATTTTGCCACAGCTATTAACCAATTAAATTAGAATGATTGTACCATTAGTTCATTCTTCTTCTATATAACTCCTAACAGTGATCCTATACAGTAACATAAACATTGAGATATACTTTAAATTCTCACATTAATTAGATTACAAGTATATGCAACATAGGATTCGGAATAGTAGATAGTTTTATTTTACTTGTGAATCATATGTAGATGGTGGAGCTTTTATTATCAACTCATTTAATAATGGTAGTATAGAGTGATAACAGTGTGTTCTTGATATTATTTATCTGACAGTTTGCCAAAAATAGCTGTTTTTCTGCCACTTATATGTTTCTAGGTTTGAAGAATGTCATTTGTTGATGCTTTTTGTTGTGTGGTATGCTTTCTGGACCGATTGTAATGGGTATCTAAATTGATTTGTGAGCCTTTACACAAAAGTAATGATATAACTCATTGTTACCCTGACCTGTGGATGTGTTTATTTTTCTTGGAAAATAAATTCCCTCTGTGATAGGTCCCATACATTATTATTGTGTAATGTTGTGGCGGTCAAGTTTGATTCCTGAGTTGGGTTTCAATGAGGATCAGATTAAATGATATTGAGAGCGGCCCTCGAAATAAGAACTGAACAATGTATTAACAACGGAACCGACGCAAAAAAGACTGCGACCACCTGATAATTGAGAAGATAGTCGTTACTACTCATTTAATAATATTAATTTTGAACTTGACCATAAACGTAGTATATTTTTTATTTTACCTCCTTTTTCTCCGGATAATTAAATTTTATTGAATATACTCAAATGCTAATCCTAGATTAAATTACTTTCTTTATTTTTACTTTCTATAGCTCATTGAGGGACTTATTTCTGTTACATTAAATATATGCAACTCTCATTAATAAGATAATACCTGTAATTAGATCTTGTTGTTACATATAAGCAACTCATGTGTCTACACTCCATATAGGTGTGTAAAATGTACTGTAGGATAACTGCCCATCTCTAAAAGCATCCTTTGAGATAAGGTGAAAGTGTTGTATAACATATGACAATGTTGCTGCAGTAATTATGGTTCTAAATCAACATGGTCTTTAAGACCGGATCAAATCTATATTGATAAATTTAAGATTGAGCCGTGGTTAAGGAAGACTATTACTCTCTCTGACGCTAGATATAATATAGAAATAAGTGCAAATAATTATTTTCTTACTGTATTTAAGTGTAACCGGACCTCTAGCTTCTTTTTGACGGGACCGTGTGCTTCTTTAAATAAGCATTTAGATATAATTTACTTAAAAACATGAGTATGTTAAATACTTTGATTATGATTACAAGATATCTTGAACTTTGTTGTGGAAAAAAGCAATACACTTATTACTCAACTATAATTATATTTTTAGTTATGTTTTGCTCACCAGTTTTTAATGGTTTATTTGCTTATGTCTGTCAAGTCTTTGTTTGTGTTTTATATTTCTGCTGGACAAATCTATACTTTATGATATACAATCATACAAATGATTTTTTAAAGTTCTTTACTACTTGAACGCAGAAGCATTAGCATTTGTGCACCTAAACTACATTTCTCTTTATAATGTTACTGTAGATATCTATTGTTCATTCGTCTGTGCATGAGAATTATAGCTGATCAAAGCTAGTGGAACACAAGACAACCAGGGCGGCGAAGTAATTGCGTCCACAAGAAGCTTGCTAAATCCCCAACAACTTGTTGGATGGATATCTGTGAAAGCTATATTGTCTCTTTCCTATTTTTGGAATTGGAAATCTTACTTCTCCACTCAGACACAAATCTACCTACAACAGGGTACATGATAATGCCAGCCATCGTCATGTTCGTAGTATATCAGAGAGAGTATTAGTTTGTTCTTTCAAAGTATGCTCATATCAGAGAGCCTGATACTCTCACCTTGAGATAAGTTCTCGCGCCAAGAGCGCTAGGATTTAGTCTCTCCTGTAATTTCAGATTCTCTATATTATATCATACTATTCTTAAGTTTTTCTTTCTACCTGAATATTCAGAAACGACTAAGTGCCAAGGCTCTTAGTCAGTTGTGTACACCCCTTTCGCAGATTATCTCCTAGTCTTTTATACTGATATTTCCTCGTTTCTACGATCTATACTGGAATTTTTGAGTACGAAAGTAGCAAAAATAGTGGACAGATATTAATAGCAGTATTAACATCTTACGGGAAGTGTTATGCTATCTAAAAGCACATGCATATTATAGAGAAAAAATCTGCATACTCACTAGTAATTATTGTTGTTGACGGTTGTTCATTTCTATTCTCCATACTTCAAGTCACCTTGCAAGTACCAAATTTAGACGAATTAACTGAAACTCATTCCTTTTCTTCTTTGGTTTTCAATCTAATATATCATGCTTACCAAATTGTTCTTTTGTTTAATGTGTTTCTGTGTAGTAGCGACTGATCACATGCTTCTGAGTAATTTAAGAGATACATAATGGCTACATAAGAAAGTTGTGAACTACAAAATGCTTAACACTATTAACTTTAGGTTGTATGCCTTTGAAAACTTATAAACTGAATCTGGCTTCATTGTGTATTGTATTTACGATGTTGGGTTTTGAGCTTTTTTATCAATCCGCTTTTTACTTGTAAACATACATTTTATATACCGTTGCTAAACATATTTTTAGGCATATTGTGGGAGAAAAACAGTCGTTGCATATTTTGCACTAGCTGGATTCCCTTTATTATTTTTAATTTCAATATATAAATAATAAAAGTTAATATCGACCGATATTCGGTCGGTAAAGGGCTTTTTTTTTAACTAAAAAAAATCTGGAGTGTTTACCCGAGACTATCAAAAACAAAACTAGCTTTAATATAAGTACATCTTCGGTCGGTAAACACTTCCAATGCCCATCCAATTTTTGGAGGGAAAAAGAAACCGTAATATACCAATTCACATTAGACACCGACTACACTTCCTCCAAAAAATTGGATTAATGAGATGAATAAGAAAGAAAATTCCGAATTTGTTAGAGTTGGATCCGGAAATCGGTCGGTAAGTCGGTCCCGGTAATTTTGTTGGAAGAATATGAACCAAAATCACACGGTAAGATTGATTCGACATAGCAGTGAGATGTGGATTCCGACACCGCTTAACGATCCCGAATTTGGTGCGGTACTGACAAAATAAACATACAGTCATGTGTTATAACCCCTGTTATAAGATGTCTCGAGTTAAATCCGATATAGTTTAAACAAGATGCTAAAAAAAATAGAGTAAAGAGTGTGATACTGAGACCCGAGCCCAATTTATTCTGGGTGTGTGTGGATTGGCACTTTCACAGA
>SNQN01005074.1:31890-47016 GCA_008642245.1 Bassia scoparia | reverse complement strand
AAAAAAGGGTCACTTACAAGAAAAGGACAAAAAGTACATTACTTCAATACTTTTATCATGTTTCTCGATAAAAACTACTAAAAGGTTTTCAAACAGGTTTCCTTGGCAGATCTCATGCTTTTATGTTTTCATCTAGTTCGTCACATTTTTCTCTCAACTCCTAGCACATAAATTTTTAAAAATAATTTTTCTATTTGATTTTCTATGATTTTCTATGAATTTTGCAATGTTTAAAATACGCAGAATAACGCGAGAAAATACATGAATAATTAGAAATACTCCGGAAAATACGTGAAACCTTCTAGGAACATTCTAGAACTCCTTGCTTGAGAGCAAGGGTGTCTAGGTGGTCGAATCAAGGGAAATCACGAATAAATCGGAGGAATCAAATATTTCGAGGTTTTGGAAAATAATACGAAATCTTGAGCGTATATACGCAGATGTAAGCGTATATAGCAGATGGTGAGCGTATATCGCTAATCAAGGAGCGTATATACGCCCATTGGCCTGCGTATATAGCTCAACATCTACGAAGTTGCAAAACCATAGGGAAGTTAAGGAAGCGTATATAGCTGAGGTTGAGCGATATTACGCTCACCTGCGTATATACGCTCATCTTCAGCGTATATACGCAGGGTTTCCTTGTCGTTTTTGCCATCGTGCCTATAAATACTCCCTTGCCTTGCTCAGTCCTGCAGAGGGAACGGGGGCTTCACTTCAACGATTTGACACCGACACAGACAATTCACAGAACATCTATTCTCCCTCTCTGTAAAAACACTCCAAAACACATTCGTTTTCGATTCAAACATCGATTCTTTTCGATATCAAAAAAGCGAAATAAGGGTATAATCTGAGATTACTCACTAAAAACCTTCTTTCACTCTTTTTTTTCAATTCTTGTCTCTTTTAATTTGATTAATCATTATTTTGAGTTTTAATTCAATTAAACCAATGTAGAAACTCACATTGTCAAGCGCTATCATGTAATATTGTAGGATTTTATTATGTTTTCAATGTTTTCCATGGTTTTTGGTTTTCAATTTGTTTATATCATATTACTATTGTCAATACTAACGGATGTGTTGCTTGTCTCAATTAGCAATTCATCATAAGGTGATTCCTTTGAGTTTTTGTTCTAACAATTTGATTGTTTGCAGTGACAAGGTGAGGAGGACACATATACATATTATCATGTTACTAACCTTTGTTTTCATGTCTTGTATATATATTATTCGCATCACACTTGTATATATTGTTTAAACAAGACCGGAATTTAATGCGTTTGTCACATTAAAGTCAGATATTCATGGAGCGACCGGTTTTTCTAAGCCCTTATTAACTTGACTACAATCAAGTGATCGCTTGTCCATTATAGAAGTCTTTGTTGTACATAATAGCAACTCACCTAGTAAATTAGTGTGCTTTCAAGATCAATTCATAGGCTCTTTGAATTCAATTGTTATGATTTATGGAACTACAAATGAGACCCGAGTAGAGGCCGCTACATGCGGGCGAATTGGGTTACAGATCTGATTCGTACCATGTCCCAACCCACACTTTGGTTACTTGGACCTACTTGTGGGGCATTAGTTTGGCACCAATGTTTTCGAGCGTCCGTGAATAACCTATTATAGGCACGTGGCGATCCCTCAATTGACACACACCCCAATCCATTCACATGCGGATTCCATGGCTCAACTCCATGACACTGAAGCTGAGGTCACGCCCCTCCTAAGGCGGGGCAAGCCCACAGTTTTGGCAGACTTCGACTGGGGATAAATCGACCTTTGGTGAGTGGACAGACTTGAAAGTCTCGTAGTTCCATATTCATAATTAATTGAATTTTGCTTGTGACCCTTCGAATAGGGTCTTATCCTTAGGCTCTTGGTCTCAAATATGGGCATGTTCTATGCTCGAGATCAACTTAAGGGGGGTTTATCTTGGTTGCATGTGGTAAAGGATCACATGGCTAAGGTAAAGTCCTATCCGCCCATGCCGCGTATGCACGTGTTACTTAGATGCGTGTATATAAGGGGTATCTCGGCCATACATCACAATGTTGTGGTGGTGAATTGGATCCAGCTCTACTCTAGGCATGGTACACATACAGACTTAACCAAGCCGACCTATAGTTCACTTAGATCTGAACCTTCAAGTGATAAATTGGATTTGTGTTTTCAATCAATGTGCTTGTTAACTTGTGACCTTCATTCAGTCCAAATTCTTAACACCAACTAAGCCCAGTCCTTAACTCTATGGTTCAAGACATGAAGTTTGACGATCCATTAGGCCCATTTCAAAATCAATTTCAAACCCATTCGACCTAGAATCTGACTTAGGTTCGATTCCAATGATCTTAAATTTACTTTAGAATTCGATCTTTTGAACCTTAAACCTGAATTAGGTTCAATTCAATCTTAATTCAAGACTTAAATCTGAATTAGGTTCAATTCATTTCACCAAGCCTTGAATCTGAATTATGGCGCTTCAACTTCATCTAAGAACTAAAACTGAACTAGGTTCGATCATAGACTCAACCTAGGATTTGATTCAAGGTAGGCCCATTCAATTTCAAGGCTCGTAGGTCTAAGAGGTCCTTAATTCTGAAATAGGCCCATCTTTGGTTTAAATCTTTCTCGAGTCTAGCACCTTAAATTGAATTAGGTCTAGCCCATTCAAGTCCAGGTTTTCAAAGTCCAGTTAATCACACTAAAGCTTAATTATCCATTTAAACATGTCGGGTCACTAAGTGGAGTTTTCAGTCACGATCCCTCCGTGATAGGTCCCAATGGGCAAGAAGTCAAACAATCTAACTCCACAAAAGGCCATGTCTCTTGACCTCCATATCCACAAAAAAGCCTATCCTATACCTCCTTTGGCCACAACTAGAAAACATCAAGCACCACTATACCATCAAAGTCATGAGTCCCCCAAGGCGTGGGTTATGATCGATCGGCTTCTTTAGTGAGTCATCGAGTCTACGTCTAGCATTATATTCGTTTCAATTCACTGTCTTTTGAGTCTATGTAGTTTTTGAAATAAGCCATGTATGTTTCAGTTTTCTTTCATCAATAAAATGATTTCATTTGTTTTGGAATATTATTTTCTAATTCTATGGCAAGTCTCAACACTCATTGGCCACAATTGGTTTAATCTAATGCTGATTCAATTATTTAATTTGAACAATGCCCAGAGAGGCTTCTTTCACAGGCTCACAAATGACCTCTCCCTTCCATTCCTTTGTCACATCAAATCAAAACGCCTTGCAACCTTTTGAGCCAAACACTATATTTAGCCTATCTTTCTTTCATCACCCACATCTACCTAACCCTTTGGACCAAACGGTGCGTAGGAAAAGACCGATGCAAAGAAAGAAAGAAAAAGAAGAATAAATAACAAAAAGAAAAAAAAAAGCAAGTTCAATACAAAGTTATCAACAATGCAAATCAATCAAATCAAATCAAAGTCAAGCCCAATTCAACAAAAGCAAAAGTCTAAAAGCACACTGCGCACGTGGGTCACTTCATAAATCAGCCTTTTTTTCAACCCTCAACCACAGCCTCACATTCAACACAAAAGCCTCTCACACGAGGCATTGTCCAATCACACCCAGAATATACGGTGGGTCTGATTCCGTAAGGGATACGTAGGAAGCCTCTTCTCGAGGTTCGACGCATCAGCATTAAACATTAATCATTTTGAGGCCTTTTGAGTGCTTTGACTTGCTAAGAATTCGTTATGGTTTTGCCAGTTTAGAACCTCACATAGACTCATGTTTGAACCAAATCATTGGCCAACCTTCGTATCTAGCCCACATCTTTGACCCTAGTCACAAATTGAGACCTTTTTTTATTTCTCGAACCATAGCCATATTTTTTGGTCACCTTCAAGGATCATTGACTCAATCCCAAAGAAGTAAAGCCACCTGACCTTTGGGTTAGTACATCTTATTGGGGAACTCATCCATGACAATCCATCCACCTTCTATGTTGACTCTAAGGCGTAAACCACGTTGTCTCAAAGTCTCGCTGGGGGCTCGTTGTATCATGGTCCTTAATTTCCAGTTGGGGGCTTCTTGTCTCCTAACGGCCTATTACGTGTCAGTCTTTTGCTATCAAGAAGGAAATCCTAAAATCATTTGGACCCTGTCTCTTTCCAATCAAAGTCAACTGTCTCGCCAATGGTAAGTCAAGTCACTTTCAAATATGTCTAGAATCAAGACTATGACAAGTCACTTTCAAAATCTATCGTAAATCAGACCTAGACAAGGCTCATTCAAATCATGTTAGAATCAGACTAGACAAGACCTCTCAAATCATGTCTAGAACGGACCTAGACTAGACTTCTTTCAAATTCAAAGCATTCAAATCATGTCTAGAATCAGACCTAGACAAGACTTTCAAACCATGTCTTGAACCAGACCTAGACAAGACCCTTTCAAATTCATGACTCTCTCAACCAATGTCTAAAACCAGACCTAAGACAAGACTCCTTCAAAAGACTCTCTCAAACGATGTCTAAAACCAGACTAGACAAGACTCTTCAAAGACTCTCCTCAAATCATGTCTAAACCAGACCTAGACAAAGACTCTTCAAAGACTCTCTCAATCATGTCTAAACCAGACCTAGAAAGGCTCTTTCAATGACCTCTCAGTCATGTCTAAACCTAACTAACAAGACTTTCAAAATTCAGACTTTTCAAACTATGTCTAGACAGACCTAGACAAGGCCTTCCAAATTCAAAGACTCTTTCAAAATCATGACTCTTGCCACTCCTCAATATCAATGGTCACAAGTTACAAGTCAACATTGCATGCAAATTTCGCTAGACATAAAAACAGACCTATGTCATCACCAAGGTGCTTAATCGTGAATTAGGGCTATCATTTCAAGTCAATGCTCGTTTCTTCGGAAAGCATGGACGCGCTTGCATTTCCCCAGTCAGCGAACGGGGAATGACCGCTCAAGGACTCACACACATACAAGCACATCGAACGCGCATGGGACACGGCTACAGGTAAAACTAACCTTTGTTTTGCAAGGTACCGGCGTAAAGGGTAACTCAGGGTGCAGACGTCTTGAGTTGCTCTCCGTCCGAATCGAATACTTTGACTTTCGTCTTACGAAACTCGTCTCTCCAGACTCAGTCAAAGTGGGGGCTTTCTGTAGACACCTGAAAATGTGTCTCCCCAAATGAGTAATCCGTGATGAAACATACTGCGTCTGCGTTTGTTTCGACTCAGAAAGATGCTTTGAACTCACGAAAGTTTGGAAATACGTGAGGTCGTACTCGAACTATTGAGCAAAGGTCACTTACAAGGCAACTATTTTCTTTCGGTTTTCTCGATAAACTCAAAGGTTTTCAAGGTTTTCACTAGGCGATTCTCATGCTTTTTTGATCTTCATCAATGTCGTCACATTTTTCTGAATCGCAAATTTTTAAATTATTTTTCTGATTTTCTATGATTTTCTATGAATTTTGCAATGTTTAAAATACGCAGAATACGCAGAAATACATGAATAATTAGAAAATACTCCGGAATACGTGGACTTCTAGAACATTCTAAACTCCTTGCTTGGAGAGCAAGGGTGTCTAGGTGCGTTCGAATCAGGGAAATACGAATAAAATCGGAGGAATCAAAAATAATTCGAGTTTTTGGAAAATAATATACAAACTATTGAGCGTATATACGCAGATGATAACGTATATCGCAGATCGTTGAGCGTATATACGCTCATTCAGGAGCGTATATACGCTCCATTGGCTGCGTATATACGCTCAACACATACATACGCAAGTCCAAACCATAGGGAAGTTAAGGAGCGTATATACGCTGAGGTTGAGCGTATATACGCTCCCCCTGCGTATATACGCTCATCTTCAGCGTATATACGCAGGGTTTCCTTGCCTCGTTTTTGCTCGTGCTTATAATACTCCTTGCCGTTGCTTAGTCGGGACTGCCTTCACACGATTTGACACTTCACACAGAACAATTACAAAACACATCTATTCTCCTCTCTCAAAAATATCAAAACACATTCGTTTCCGATTCAAAGCATCGATTCTCTTTCGAATCAACAAGCGAATAAGGGTATAAATCTGAGATTACTCACACAAAAACCTTCTTTCTACTCTTTTTCAATTCCTTTTGTCTCTTTTAATTTGATTAATCATTATTTTGAGTTTAATTCAATTAACAACAGTAGAAACTCATTGTCAAGCGCTTCATGTAAAATATGTAGGATTTTAAATTAATGTTTCAATGTTTCATGGTTTTTGGTTTTCAATTTGTTTATACTATTACTATTGTCAATACTAACGGTTTGCTTTGTCTCAATTAGCAATTCAATCGAAAGGCGATTCCTTTGGTTTTTGTTCTAACAATTTGATTGTTTGCAGTGACAAGGTGAGGAGGACAATATAATATTATCATGTTTACTAACCTTTTGTTTTCATGTCTTGTATATATATTTTCCATCACACTTGTATATTTGTTTAAACAAGACCGGAATTTAATCGTTTGTCACATTAAGTCAGATAATCATGGACGACCGGTTTTCTAGCACCTTATTACATTGATAAACAATCAGTATCGCCTTTGTCATTATAGAAGTTTTGCTTGTACATAATAGCAACTCACTAGTATTAGTGTGCTTTCAAGATCAATTCAATAGGCTCTTTTGAATTCAATTGTTATGATTTATGGAACTACAATGAGACCGAGTAGAGGCCGCTACATGCGGGCGAATTGGGTTACAGATCTGATTCGTACCATGTCCCCGAACCCACACTTTGGTTTATGGCTACTTGTGGGCCATTAGTTTGGCACCAATGTTTCGGGGCGTCCGTGAATAACCTATATAGGCACGGTGGCGATCCCCCTCAATTCGACAACACACCCAACGCATTCACATGCGGATTCCATGGCTCAACTCCATGACACTGAGCTGAGGTCACGCCCTCCTAAGGCGGGGCGAAGCCCTACAGTAACTTTTCTTAACCTTTTCTTTCAAGTTATTAACAAACTTTGCAGCATCAATTTCTTTCAAATAAGCCTTCATATCCCTATTGAAATTTTTAAAATCAACCAACGTTGCCCCAATACTATCATAACTGCCCACATGCTCTTTTGCCAATCTATAAGACTTATTTGGTCCAATATTCAATCTATTATTATCGAATATGAATTTCTTGTGAGCAAGTGTAAGTTTACGAGAATTCGTAAGAAAATGCATGCTAGTCGGAGTAGCAAATAAATGATTGTGAGCTTCATTAAAAAGATACACCACAAATTTACCTTCGTTTTGTCTCTTGAAACCWATTTTTGCATCACAACCAATACGTCGAAGACCCGTTCTCCTAGAATTGAAGCTTGTAACACACTTTTCCTCGCTTTTGCTTTCACTTTTTCTCTTGTTGTCCTCCTTGTATCCTTGTTTATTACAATAAACATATTTCAGCCACACAATATTATCATCATCTTTCTTATATGTGCCAAGTCTTCCTACAAAACCACAACTTTTAGCACATGCCTTGAAAAATTCAAGACCATCAGCTAGTGTATCAAATGTCATTCCTATGGAAGGCTTCATCTCTGACGGACAACATGGAATCCATTGTTTAYAACCCTTTGGTGTATAAATGGTACGAGGAGTGAATGTTGTAATCATTTGATCAGATGGTGTTGGAGAAGTAGTAACCAAGCTTGTTGACGGAATTTCGTCAATCATTTTCCTAGAACAAAATTTTGATCAAAAAAATCAAATTAAAATTAAAAAAAGATATTTAAAAAAAGGCAAACAAAGTTTATGTTCTGGTATGCAAATCACTATGAATAAATCCTGTAAAAAGCAAAACTGAAAGGGGGTACAAGTAATATTATAAAGGYTACAACTAACTCAACAGAGTATACATACTAAACAGGAGAAAAGGAACATAAAATAAATCTACTAGCAAGTGAAATAATATAGCTAATAATTCTATCCAACATATTATTAGGAGCTACCTTCTTTTTAATCTTAGAAAATAGAGACAAACAATCTGATTCAATTACCACGATTCTATACCCTCTTTCCCACGCAAATAACATCTCATAGAACACACTCCAAGCCTCCTCTATTTCGGCTCCACCCAAACCCTTCAAAAAACGCACAGCCAGTGCACGCCCACGAATTCTATAATGTTTGATTGGCAAAATTACTAAGAAAAACGTCCAGTTAATGCTACAGGAAAACGGTTACATGTTCAGTTATAAGGGGTACATTGTAATTTAAAATGTGTACAAGATAAAAATCATTTCATCGAACAGGTTATGTGCATACACATAATCTTTAGAATAATTTCAGATTATATGGAACATATCTTTGTACCATCACAAGTATTCAACAAACACAATCATGCATTGCAAATAGATAAAAGATTTCAAGTGTAATTTAGGTTCAATAGTAGATTACACTTGAAAAGACAAAATTCAACTTTTTAATTTGTTTATCTACAACATAAATTCAATGTTAATCATCTATTAAAACTAAAACATACACATTACCATTCAATCAATTGAAACACTACTATACTTACAAAGAATAGTACTCCAGTGAGGCAGTGATTGACGTTGAATGACAAAGATTATAGTCCAGTGATTGACAATGAATGACGAAGATTATACTCCAGTAATTTTTTTAGAAAGTTTAACGCTAATTTAGGAAGAATATATTGCAAGTATAACACTAATTTAGGAAGAGTATTAAGCAGTAAAGGTTAACGCTATTTAGGAAGTTTTCACGTTTTCACCTAAGTTAAGGTTTTCACTGGATCCTGACCCTATAAAGATATGATATGGTTGTTATTTAATTAATTTATACAAATATAATTTGAAATAAAGTGTAATGGGATATAGTTAGCGTTTTTAAATTAAAAAATAAAGTGAGATGAGTTGTGGTTGTTTTTTAGATGAGATATAATTGTTTTTTTATTAGTTGTTGTTATCTAGATTAAATTTAAAATAAAGTGAGATGAGATATAATTGTTGTCTTTTAGATGAGATAAAGTTGTTTTTATGATATAGTTTCTTATTTTTATTTTATTTATATAACTTAAGATAAAATAAGTTGACATATAGTTGTTTTTATAAAATATTATTTTATTTATGATGTCATCAATATTTTTGGCGGGAAATTTTTTAATTTAAGACCGCCATGTAAGCATTGATGACATAAATAATGTTTTGCTTTATATTACTCCGGGTATTAAGATATTTTACGAAGTGACAAATTTAATGGGCCATTTCTCAAAAATGATGAACTTCCATTAAGGACTTAAGCCCCGGCCCAATACACTTTTGGCGATAAAAACCCTAAAACCCCCCTTCAAATGTCACCCTTGAATCCTTTCTTCGTTTCTCTCTCTCCTCTAACTCCTCAACATCGCCGCTTCCTCGAATCACAAATCAAGTAAATTGGTACAAACTCTGCGTACATTCTTCTAATGATGTCAGTTATTATCAATTGTGGTTTGCCATTTGAAATTGTTGTCTGTAGTATACTGTTCCTAGCTTGTTTTGTGTACAGTAGAGCAGATGACATTATAAATGCATTCGATAAAGAAGAATTCACGAAAACTTATAGAAGAGGTACAGAAGCAATAAGCGCAGTCCATACATTATATACAAACATTGATAGAAACATCAGAAAGCGACGGCTATGAGAGAAGCTTGATGACTACCTCGCTAAGAGAAAGAGTGATACACATCATTATCACTAGGGGTGTCGTAGTTTAAATGTTGTCTCATTGTATTTGCTTCAGTTCATAAATCTGATAATTAAAACTCATAACATGGATATTCAGATTTCTTGTAAAGTGAGTTGATTGTTGTTGTTGATTTGCCTAATTGTACAGTACCTAAGTCCTCCAAAGGATGATCTTACTGTGTACTGTCGCTGTCTCAAAGCCAAATCATTGGATGCAGTATGTCACATGTTTCACGTTGGTACAAGGCACATTGATGCTCTATTGAGGATCTCGTAAGATTTCGCACTTTGACTTCAATTATGATTTGTTGGATTTTGAGGGTGTTTTATATTTTTTGCTTTGACAATTGAGTCGTATTGAAATCTTTATTTCTTTTTTTTTTTTTTTTGTGTTTAGTGGGTTTCCGGGTGAGGGATTCAGTGTGTTTACCATCGAGTGGAAACGCCCACGGCTTTCCGTGTTGCGATACCGCCACCAGCAGGCTGACTTCCATAGTGTAGACTATCATCATGCATTTCCAATTTATATATATTTGCACACTTAATCTATAAAATGCCATCATCTCATGAACATTTAGAAGTAGATTATATCATCCACAGTATATTCGTTTGTTGATACATGTGGGTATTGCTCAGGTAGGTTCACGGATGAACAAGAACAATTCTCAAGTTTAGCTATTCGATGTTGAACAGTCGTTCCTATGCTGAGACTTCAGGCTCACAGTACTATGACGATGACGAGAGCATGATTTGAACTCTTCAGGAGCAAGAGACAGAAGAGGAGAAGGGCTGTAGGTGGAAGGAGCGTAGTGCTCAGCTTGCTGCTATAGACGTAATCCAGCCTTGCAAAAAAAATGTTGAGATGTGGTGTGATCATTTTTAAGATGATGGAATGTTTATTTACTTGAAATAGTGGAGTCATTGAGTGTATTATTTGCTGTTATTTCTTGCATAGAAGTTTGATTTACTTAAATGGGTCCTGTTATAACTGGGTGATCGTTGGATGTCATTTTAAAACAGCGGTAGAGTAATTCAGTGTTGTGTTGTGCGTAGTCAAGCAGCGTGACTGAGTACGAGAAACTGACATGAAAGAGCTTGATGAGAAACCGTCGGGAGTGTCCAGAAGGGAGGGATTACTTAACCTGGGCGGAAGACATCCAACTTTGTGTGCCAGTCGGTGATATGGTATCGACAGAAATTTACAACATCAGGGGATTGACCATTTGTTCGGACGACTTGGTTTCTGTTGACGATTTTGTTGAAGACTGACTTTGACCAGCTGAGCCCCATCAACGGAGTATTGATTGCAGATAGCTGTGAATATGTTTGCCCCCCTTCACACAAGACTTTCAGAGTGGCCTGCTGATCTTCTCAAATTCTCAAAAAAATTTTATCTGTCAATTTACGTCTCAAGTATGTCGTTTTTGGTTGAAAGTTGTCCTTTGTTTCTCTAGATATGTGGCTTTATGAGATTTCGAGACTGAAGTATGCAGTCAAATGATTTTTTCCGTGAATTTCTCTGTTGGGCTGCTCCTTTTTACAAGTTGGTCCTGAAGTACTACAGCATATAATTTAGATTATAAACTGTGCTTATCCCGTTGTGTGTCTCTGTACTAATCCACATGTCTCAATTGCGTTGCAGACTTATGTGATTGATGTCACTGTCTAGAACTAAGAAGACAGGCACATTGGGAAGCTCAAAGGTTATCTTTCCCATGTAGTGGCCAACGTGAGTGGGACTTGCGCAAGAAGTCACTTGCCATTGTGGTATGTCCAGACTGCGTGCGCACAGGGGCAGCTCGCCAGCACGAGTATCCAAATTCTTTGGCCCTTTGTGCACTGATTTATTTTAGTTGGTTTTCCCTTTTTTTTGTTTTTCCAATCAATTTCTAATGGTTTTAGGGGTCTAAACAGCACCAAATTTCAATTTTGCGGTTTTAGATTTTCTCAGACCAAATCGCACAACAATTTCTAAAATGCACCAAACCGCACCGTTTGCGGTTTTGTTTGCGATTTAATTTTTTTCTCTATAAAAAAAAATTCTAAAATCTCTATTTTTTTATATACTAGTGTCACATGCACAAAGCGTCTCGTGTTCCGCTTTATCATACTTGAAATTATTGTTATAATACAATTAGTACATTTGTAATGTTTAGAAAAAATTTGTATCACGCACCATATTCAACGCTTATTAATTAGTGAGCCACAATCTCTATCAATCACCCCGTCGCTCCTATACTGATGAACTAATAAGAAAACGAGGCATTTGTTTGCTACTAAATACAATGTCTGATTGAGACATCAATATATAGCATAAACAATCCATAAAGCATAAATAATTTGAATAATAATTCAAAATTATTTAATTTACATTGATGCTGGGCCAGCTTTCCTCGCTTCTATAACACAACCAAAATATTGACTTCTAGTCTTCAAATGAAACTAGGAGCCTAATGATTTTGTGTGACAAAATACTTCATCTTCATTAATTGTATTGACCGTTTCTTGTCATTAGTTTCACACAAAGAAAGCCGGCAAAACGGGCAGGTGCAATGTTGAAGCAACCATGTCTATACACTTTATGTGGAAGTAGTAACCACAATTAGGGAGTATACGCAATACATCTTCCTTGTGATATTCAGCCAAACAAATGAAACATCTACAAGTGTATAATTCAAAAATTATATTATTGCCAAACCTAAGCAGAAGGTAATAGACAAGTATGATCAATTATTAGACTTGAGTGTAAAAAATGGCACTAATTTAAGAACAAAATTCAAGATTGCAAACAAAGTAAAGTTCAATACTTGTATATACCATGCAACGTCAATTTTTCACATAATGGCTACCGGAGCAATATGCCTCCATACTTTCTTTTATGGTAGACAAACAACTATAAATCAATCCATTACTGCATATAATCATCAAAAGGCAATAATAGGCAGTGTAGAAAGAGTAAATAACCTGTCTGTCAGATAAAAGAGCAGGTACACTTAGACTCATATTGGTAACTGTTTCAATGTTCTATGCCTACATACATAAATCAAAATGCTTCACATGTTTGCTCATAAAAAAATTATTGAAATGTGCTTAGTGACCCACTACCCCTGAAAAATCTAGCATCCCACTTCACCTTCACCATATCAATTTGTATACACAGAAAGCGCATCAAGCAGTCGCTAATCTAAAATTAAGACTACTAAACAAGAGGAACGTTAAAGAAAAATCTTATGGCCCTTATACGCATAGTTAGCAATCCTCGTATAATAAAATCCCGTCAAGAAAAAGATCACTGAATATTACAAAGCACAACTCTGATTCAACAAATACAATAACTTAATAATCAATATAAACTCTTTTAAAAAATCCACAAGTGAAAAGCTTATTTTCAAAATTAATGAAGCAAACTTAGAAAGATTTTAGATCTAGAGCCTCACCACCTTTAGACAAGGAGACCCATCATTCTAAATTTTTCATCTTTGAGTTTCCATCAAAACCGTTTAAGAAAAACTTTCCAAAAAATATTTTTAAGAAAACTTTCCAAAAATCTTTTCTTGCTCGACAAGATGATCCGTATTGTGGGAACAGTACAGCCTGTCCTCTCCCAAACTGGTAGGGTCAAAGTCAACAACCAACTAGTTCAATGCCTTCAACTCTAAGAGAGAAAGTTCGAAGCCAAATGCCATCAACCAATTAATGCAAGCAGAACACAAACAATTCATGCACTATTACAACAAGAAGACTTATTCTAATCCAAGAACTAATCTCATATGTTCTTCAAACTTCTCGAGCTTCTTGATCTTTGCAATATAAGTTGTTTCTCGAGTCTTCTCAAGGACTTTTTGCCTCAATAGTTGAAGCTGTAATGCAAACACATATAGCAATTTGCACATATAACTTGTTAGCATACATGTCACTATCTCAAGTGACTAAGACAGTATCTTCAACTGTTTAGACCAGCTGTATTCATACAGACCAATGTACCTGTTCTTGCAACTGTTGTCATCACCAAACACTAGGGAACTCAACAGAGGGCATGAATGTCCTTCGCTGTTCATTACGAACAGTGATTTGCTAAGGCGTTTTTTTCTTTGTTAGGATACAAGTCTTCGTCTAATACATAAATATACTACTAAACAAAGTTTATACAAAAAATAATAGTTAATAACGAAGTTCATAATAATATATAAAACAAATAGGAATGTTGTTCCGTAAGACGTAACGAGCACTTTAGCGAGAATTAGGATGTATATTCTCCGTAGTCTCGTGCAATGTCAATAATGACAAAAGAGAGCTAATAATCTTTGAGAGCTTAAAAAAAAACAAATATAATATACTTCTCTCTACGTTTATAAATTTTGGAAATTGGAATAATAAATTTAAACTTAGAATTATTTTTAAAAATGCAGATTATGGTTTGAGTTTAAATCGTAAACTACTTAATTGCGGTTTGGTATGGTTATAATAATCCATAAACAAACCAAACGCAAAATTGCAGTTTGGGGGATTCAAAACCCAAACCACGCTTTTCAGACCGCAAACCAAACCGAACTGTCAAATACGGTCCGGTTTGTGGTTTGGTGCGGTCCAAATCGCACTTTGCTCAGCCCTAATGGTATTATTGTGTAATCGATATTACTTCTCAACGGTAACAATTTCAGATTTTAAAATATCACCAACGGTTATAATTTTTTCCTATCATAACAGAGCTAATATTGCTATATTTTAACTAACATCATTTATCCTTTCTTTTTTACTTATATTATCTCATTAGTTGTTTCCTCCTTAAATTGCCTAGTTTTCTACTATGGATTCAATCATTCCAATATGAGAAATTTCAATAATATTTCAAACAACCCCAATATCATACATATCCAACATTAACCAATTATATATTGTGTTATCGATATTACTTCTCACGTTACATTTTTAGATTTTGAAATATCACCTACGATTATAATTATTTTTTCTTTATAAATAGAGCTTAATATTGTGCAATAGTTTAACTAACATCATTATCCCTATTCTTTTTACTTATATTATCTCATTAGTTGTTTCCTCACTCTAAATTTCTTAGTTTCTACTATGGATTCAAATCATCTAAATAGAGAAAATTTCAACAGTTTACTCTCAAAACAACCCAAATTACTCAAACATGTCAACATTAACCAATTAGATTTAAAGTATTTTGTAATAATCAGTTTGTCGATGGTGTACAATCTGACAATATCAATGTTTTATTTTTCATCTATTCAATTTCCAATATTCCTACCATTTTTAACAAACCCTGCAATAATTCGTTTCCTACCCAAAAATCCCCAAAGCGAAATTACCCAAAGTATTCAAATTTTCCAATGGACCACAACACTTCAACAT
>SNQN01005074.1:0-31865 GCA_008642245.1 Bassia scoparia | reverse complement strand
CATTAATCTAGCTAATACAACATGGTGATTTTATATATATCTCATAAGTCGAAGCTGCAGAGAGTCAATTTTTATTTTGACTTGAGATAGAACTTATACTCTTTGTTTAGTAGAGGAGGAAGCAGTCTATTTTGCGAGTCGGAAATCATACATCAAAGATTTGATCCTACTTCGGAGAACTTTCTATGGTCCTAAAATCTATTTTCCCAGTTACGAGATTATATAAGCTATACTTAGATCATATTAACTCATAACACCGACAATTAGTTATTTTAATTTATGGATATAGCTCACTGGTTGACAGAGCATTGCCCTTACCTTCTATATGAGCGCGAATTAGATTTGCTACCCACTACAGTTAATAAAAGTTTAATTAGCTGTGCCTACCCATTAGTTTGTCTGTCTTCTAATTAAATCATTGTTTACTAACAAATAATTCTCTTTCTATCTTCCACAATAAAGTATACTACTCATAAGTGGATAAACTAGCAATTTATATAATAGAATAATGTGAAAAAGTTCTGCTCTAGGAGAAATCCTACTTCTTATTTGGGGCATAATTACACTGATCTGTGTGTGGAGAGAAAGAGATGAAGCTTGCTGTTTCATAAAAATTTTATCTTGAAGAGTGTATAATTCACTAAACACAACAAAATATTTTGTCTTTTTTTGGATTGTTGTGCGTGTGAATGGACCTTTTACTCCTATTTATTCCTGGATGACGTCCTTTTCTGTTTATAGCGCTTTAATCGCATTTTCAACCGTCGTTTAACTTCTGAGCTCGTCTTCTCCCCTAACCTCACCTACATTGCACTCTATGTCCTTAACAGCACTTTTGCATCTTTTGTCACACTTGTTCAGTTGGCTTCCGGTCCATATATGTTTATTAATCGCAATGAATCGGATCGCATGCAAGATCAATGCTTTCCGTGTGTTAGCTTACCGCGCACCACTCTCTATTTCAGCTTTGCGCCAGCCATCTCGTTTGTACTTCCTCATTGACCTTTAGGCCAATGCATTGTTAACTTGTTCTATGCTCCACCCGACTATCTCTAATTGAGTCAAACCACTCACCTGGAGAGAATCGACTTATCTGTCAAGCCCTTTTGTTGTCTCTAGGCCTCACTGTATAATTGGCGAGTCGTCATCATATACGCAGACTATTCTACTGCATCTATCCTACCTACCCTCGATACCACCTAACACGAATCCCGGAAACCCTTCTCAAATGCGAGCTGCCATTCAATATCGGCTCCAGCAAGGTCGGTTGAAACTCCCTTGTTTTATATAAGCGCCAAATGTCAATATCCCCCCAAATATGCCCCTTGGAGAATCAACTAGGCGCTTATAGAAGCACTCACCAATTCTGATTTTGCCCTAAAACCCCAGAGAAATATCGAACCCTCTTTAAACCTCGTATTTGTTTCTTCGCATTAGTGATGGTGCAGCTCGCCTTTTGGGTTGGTAATGACGCCACATCGTCTGTGATTTGAGTGTGTTTCATCCTTTGCGTATGGTCGTGCGTCCGATTGTTGTTCGCTTTCTGTTGTGGTTGGTTTCGCGCGACACCGTCGACTTTGTGACATGGTGCCGTGTTCGTCGACACTGTGATACTCTAGTGTTTCGTGGCTGCATCTGGTGTGTTAAGCCAGTTTTCTAGAGTGTTGTTATTTAGATAATTGATCGTGGAGGTTAGACCTTTATTATTCGATGTGTCGTTGGGGTTGCGTAATACTAACCAACAGCTGGTAAAGTGGTGTTGGTGAAGTGTGGAAAATTGTGTTTCGCACAATCTTAGGTGTCGAAGCCCTAATTGAAATGGCGTAATGAGATGGAAATTAGGGTACATTGGTCTATATTTACTCTCTTGGTTGTCATTTGGAATAGTGGTTTAAAGAGTTTAAGTAGCCGTTTGAAGCCTGTGTGGCTGTTTTTTATATCACTTGTTTATTGAGAGAGACATAAAAAGAGTGCTTATAGTGTTCATTATTCCCGTATGTGCGGTGAGTGCCCAATTAGATTGGGGTTAAGTAGAGTCGTTGAGTGGTCAACAAACCTGAACGATATCACCATTTTGGCACCTATAGTCTTGTACGGAAGAAGACGACATCATAGGATCGTCCTTTGCTCAGCGTTTTGAATCGTCTACAACCAGATTTTATTTTTTTAAGTCTTCTCTCTTCAACATAAATTGTGTTTTATTAATACCGGTTCTTCTTTTCCAGACTATTACCAAATTAAGAATTATGCTTCTGCTTTGGATATATTCTTCTTTGTCCGGTTGATATATATGTTGCTGCCTTTTCCGTCAAAATTTTTTTTTCCTGATATATAGTGAGATGGCACTATCTTTTACTTCTCTTCTCTTAGACAAATCGATTTGTAGATAAACTATCCATTTATATAAACTAAAGAGTGCAACATCTTTTTTGAAACTGAGAATGTAACATAATTACTGTCAGCACTGATGAAGAAGCGAGAGGGTTGGCCTGGCTAGATTTATTCTCTGAGTGGAGCAGTTAGGAACAAGAAAGAAACCGTATTGCGCTATTATCTGGTGATCTCGAGAATCTTAGACGAAGAATGTAAGAAATCTTTCATAGTCATAGGTTGCACAATTAGTCCTGTCTATCATCGAGATTGAGCTTTACTACACGCTTGCAAGTCACAATAGTACGTCTACAATTGTATAATTCTGGACTAATCCTAGAAGTATTTCGTGATGAGTTTGTTTTGCCTCGTCGATTTTTGGGGTGACGGACGTGTGTGTGTGTGTGGTGGTTTGAGCTTTTCTTTGATGGTTTTGTTTGTGCAGGTCTGGCGGGGTAGGGGAGCCAACACTTTCTTTTGCGTTTGTTATTTCGTTATGACTGGCTCTTTTATTAGTTCCGCGGTTATAAGGACACCTATATCTCTGTTATCGAGAGGTATACCATATGAGTCATACGGTTTGTGGTAAATTTCCTTGATTTCTTGAAGATCGAATCTTGCATATTCTGATGCAACCAATTTTATATCCTATGTGACTACTAGACATTCTACATAAAAGACAATCTTAGTCCCTTTTCCCTTCTTCAAATAAGGAAAAAACTTTGAATTTAATATGAAATGAATGTGCCGAGTTATATGAGAATATCTCTTTTGTATAGTTTTTGTAGTTGATTGTATGTGTGTGCTGCAGGCTGAAGGTCGGGGCTGTCTTTTTTAGATGATATTTAGATGATTATATGCCTTTCTCATTTCCTGTTTTTTTTTTTTATTCAGCAAGTAATGTTTTTTTTCTTCACATTCTGCGCTGAATGTATATCTGGTTGAAACGAAAACACAGATCTATTACACCAACTAGATCTGGAACGACACAATATGTATAACATACCGAATCTCAATTTTACCACATCTTTTTCCTATTGCATTTGAGGAGTTCTGTATAGAAGCGTAACATTATGATAACATAGTCCTATAGGCGAAAGTTTGATGTGATCGAGTTTTTTTTGGTCCCGATTATCTTACATTATATTGTGGCGTATTTAAGATATGAGTATACAACTTTAGTTCAAGGATAACATCTTCATGTGTGATACTATGTCCACTCCATTCTCAGTCCCATAAATTTTTAATGGTTTATAGTAATGATTTATATGGACGCGAAAACTCTTTTGTTTGATTTCATTATTGTCTCTTAACGAGGTTTGATTCGCGAGGACAAACAGTATTTGCCCAAGCCTTTCTCAGTAGCTGCTTCTCGATCTTCATTTTGTATTCTACATGTGAAGCACTCCTCCTGCTTACCAGCCTCTACTCGTCTTCGTAATGTCGTCTCTTTCTCCGTAGATCCTGACCATGTGTCTTGTTAAAATCGATACAATTGATTATGAAAATGTTGAGGATATTTTTTGTTCCATGAGTGTGTTTATCAACTTCCCGAAATTCTGCTCTTCACTTTCAGTGTTCTGACTCTCATCAGTATGACACGAAAAGAGTAGGTTAAGTGAACCAAATTATCTACTATGAGAGGATAGCAAATGGATAGATTTATACGGTATTCCATCATCAACAGTATACAGCGCACAACTGAGAATACTAGACGTGATATTTGACATAACCTACCTCTTTGTGTCTTGTATGATTTCCATGTTTCACGAATCTCTATTTTCTAGTATTCCATTTAGTTACTGACACTTACTTTCTTTAACGAGTTACTGATATATATTAGTAATATGTAGACCTGCTTATATTTGTTAGATGTCCTCGAGGCACAATATCATTTACTATTTCTCTTCTTTTTAATATAAATATTACTATAGCGTCTGCTCTTCTTTTTACACTTCTTAATTTAGTCCATTATCATGGTATCCCGGCAAGAAACAAAAACAAAGAATTAAAAAAAAACCCATTAAACTAGTATTTTACTTTTTGGCTCATTTATAACCTTAACTATCTTTAAATTTGGTTTTCCTCTATATTCTTGTCTGCGTCATTTGTTCCCATTCTTCCTGCAGTCATCCTTCCTTGTTGGGAAGTTCTTAAGATCTTTTTGATGTATTTGCCATGTGTTGAATCACTTGAGCTGTTTAGATGGTGCGATAGTCGGCTCGGTAAGTTCCTTTTTCCGAACTTCACGAGATGGAGGTTCCGATCCTTTTCTCCCTTTTGTTCTTCATAGACTGAATTCGCATTATTTTTATTATTCCCTTAAGAACCTTTTATTATGAGGTTAGTGGTTTGAGCATATCGTACCTGCGCCCGAATAACAAGACAGTTATAATCATTACCCTAAGATTGTGGAGCAGACTGTTATAGCCATACTATTCCCAATCACCTGATTTAAATCATGTATTCTTCTGCTACTAATTTGAGGGTGAGCAAGCGGAGTCACATAGCTTGGGATCCTTTTTATTCTAATGCGGTAGCCAATGCTACAACCTTTCCGACATGAATACAGACATATGCGATCCGTTAACGTATTTGGGAATGGAAGTTTTAGCTAAATGGCTAAATGAACCCACTCAATGGGAATCAAAACTTCTAGTACAGCTTATGATTTATGTAATTAACTCTTATATATTAGAAACTCAAGGAAGTCTAGGTAGTCCTAGTTCCGAGAGTTGTGTCTTATTTGCAGGTTTTATGCCATATATATTGATACCTAAACAACAAATTCTATAAGCATTTCGGAACTAAAGCAGGGTTAATAAAACCACATAACACAGGAGGCGACCGCGAATTCACTTACGGCCCCAAAATAGACGTTTTTCAACACACATATGCAATATATCTCTCTCCCGCTTGTCATAGTGAGCTTCCTTATCATTATTGCGACTATACTCTAATCTCGTTCTACCGCGCTATTGAGCAACACACAGTTACTCCTGCAAAACAGACGAGTCGAGATATGTTAATTCAAGTAAGCAATTGAAGATTTTGCGAACTATTGTCTCTATTAAGTAATATCCCTAGTTAAAAATTAAAATTTATAAATTTCCTATGTCAACAAAGGCAATATTCTCCAAATTGTCCTGATTAGTGACAAAACTATGTAATTTCTACCGGCCCCCCACAGAATCCTGACACCAGACTCACGAGTCAAGAATCCTAACTATGCCTAAAGTGCTTTAGATTAGACATTTGAAAATATAAGAACATCTCGATCTTTTGGAAAAACTCGGAACTTTATTCTACAATATTAATATAAATTCACAGATTTTATATCTTCCCTCTCCTACTATCAACTAAACAAATATCAGCTCATAATAATCAAAAATCGTGGTAAGCTAGCGTTATGTCAAGTCCAACTTGCCTACTAGAGGTTTCGTAGGCGACCTGGAGTGGTTTTTTCTATCTCTCTGGAGCAGTTCTTGCTGGTGATATGGTGGTTATTGTTTAATGCTTGTGTGTCCTTTTATTTTATCTTTTCCCTCGAAATATGGAGTTCTCGAGTCGGCTGGTGCTGGTGTATGCCCATTCATCTGGATGACTGAAATGTGTTATCGAATGTGGGTCTCCGTTGACTAAATACATCTTGAGAGCTGTTCCTCGAAGCTCACCTAATACACATCCCTCAAAGGGTCTTCGCCATTGCTCCAATCTTAGCTCATCTACCTCGTGTCGGGACCGCCACTTCAACTATCCTTCGCTTTTTCTTCAATCGGCTTTCTGGTCGAATGTTGGAACCTATCACATGAGTTACGTATGCAGCCCAGCCAGAATCGCTATGCCTGGCATGGTATCTTGGAAGACCATTCCGTGCGTTTATATTGTCTTCCGTACACTTCTCTGAGAAATTCACAGGCCTTTCACAGTCAGAAAGGTGGGTTCTCGCTACGAACGAAATATGTGTCTCTCTAATATTACAATGAGGGTGCTTATCGTCCTGGTCTCTGTGGTGAATACTGCAATCCGTGATTGTTCAGTTATAATCAGAGCAAAACCTTACGAACCGGCTATAACACTATGACACTTCGTCTATCCCTTCTAAATTGACAAAGCCGCCGAGAATTTAATACTATATAATGTCGATATACGAAGTATTCAAATTGGTCATTAGCGAGGTCCACAGACTCCACATGCCCGACAAGAATCAGAAATCACCTCGGACGTAAAACCCAATGTTTCTTAAATTCTACGGCTCACCCGGTGGATCCGTCCCTTTTCGTTCCAATCCAGTAATGTCATCTCACGCTTCCCAGTTGTGCAATCCTCCTCTAAACAGTCCATACGTGCTCGCGCCCAATAATCGTGTGAGCCGCCTTAACTGGTATTGAATGCTGCGACCGATTTTATCTCCCACTCTATGTTTGCAAATCAAGACACGGAATTGATTATCTCGTCAACACCAGTATCCTTCTCTGATTATTATTTTTCTCCTGGCATATGCTAACTTTCATGATCAAACCAGTTCAGGTGCAGGACACGCCCTATAACTAAGCCATCTATAAATCTATGAACGCGGCGACTTACCGTTATCTTTGCATTAACCACTTGACAATTAATACGTCTTATTATTAAATTTTACAAATATAGAATGCCTATTACACACAGCCCATTAGGAGTGCTAAACAATGAGTGAGAGAAAATGATCGAATTCAATCTCGGACTCTTCTCGACGTCTCCATCAAGAATCTAGACCCGAGATTGTGCTGCAGAAGAGTTCAGTATTTAATTACCCGGTCCAACGACCCAAACATACAAAACATTTATGATAGAACTCATGACGAGAAACGTTCACCCACAACCAACAAAAATGACTCAACCTTGAGAATTTTTGATCCTAAATAGTAGCCAGAGAAGTCCAACCATAAATACCAGTTTTGAAACTCTAACCCTAATTCGGTACAAGGGAAATTAAGAGAAACTGAGAATCAATTATAGGGTTGCAAAGCACTGGCACACAAACGACCACCACTTTCACCAATCAACACCCACAAGCAAGCCTCACACTCTTCACTCCTTGTTTGCCCATAGTTGCATTGCGGGGAGCACTGCCAACCACTAACACCGCCAACAATTAAAGCGACAGAAAGAAACACCCGTTGCCTTCAAACCCTTTGGCCCAATGGGTTGCATGCGGGCAATGTTCCCAATGGAAGCAACCTCGCCCTCATCTCATCAACCCAGGGGACCAACGCTGACCCAAAAATACACATCACGCATCGAAATATGGAGGCCTGACAGCTCCAATGTGAAGAACTTCACCTTGGGCTCGCCGCGCAACGTTGAGATAAAAGGCTGTCGGTAATTTGAGCAAGGTGGGTCGCTGCCCTGCGGTAAGATGCCCCTTCCTTAGAATGAGAGACCATGAATGGCAAATGGCGGCGAAAGCTATGCCCCATGTCGAGGTGCAGACTAAGATAGATTTTTCTTGCCGAGAATCATGTATCGCCCCGTACGCCAGCAGCCACAAGCCTGTAAAAGGAAAGCATCCTCACAGGGCAAAAGAAGAGTGCTGAACACACGGACATCCACCACCCAGCACCCCGGCTTCCCGTCCGTTAGCCATCCATCAAGTTAATTTTCTCGTTTTGGTAATTTCTGACCAGGGCTTGTTTCCTGTATCCTGTCATAATCCACTAACTTCACATTTCCCGGTAAATGCAGGTTTTATCTTGGCGAATCCCGGAAGTGGGTCGTTGGTGAAGATTTGAGTGTTCGTGATGGTAACATGTGTTGGTTCTTCCGATTAAATTTTTTGTCTGTACCTTGAATGTAATTATAAGGTTTGCTACGTTTAAGTCTATTCCGGTAGAGTATAGCATTCTCAGTTTCTAATCTGTTTTCTTTCGCAAGGCGAGACAAATATGATTTCTGTACCTAACAGTTGCTGTGCTTTTGTTACTTGGAATACGAAGGACTGCCTTTAGGTTTCTTCTTTTATATTCCTTGTGCTGTTTATGTCGTACATATGATATATTTTCAAAGTGATTCACTTCCTAGATTCAGTATACTTTTTTTTCCAGATCTGGTATTCGCCATCTTTATAACATATCAAATTCGCCAGAATGAGTACTTCCCCGATTTTATCTGTCCTTTTTCGCGGTTCCTTTCCCATCAAGCCAAACGTTATTTCTGCTTTTTTTAGCTGTCGTACTCGCCTCCCTTCGACTTCTCTCACAAGTTAAATCTATTTATTTGAAACTCTAGCTACTCTAAGTATATATCTCAGATGCAGTGTGCTACACTCTCTCACTTCACAATTGTATCGTGAACTCGTCTACACTAATTGTTACAGCCCCATGAGCATGCTTTCATATGTCCCTAAAGTGTGGGCTTAGGAGTCTGCAACTGAATCTCACATACACTCGCAACCTATATCCAGCTCATCTAATTGTCGTTTTGCTACCATAATACTACACCGAACCCCTTCGGTGGGTATCTTTGCAAATACACATATTTTATGTTCATGATGTGTCGTATCTCGAAATTACTCACATGCATCTTTGAGTTCTTTGGACAAGAGGAGATATGGCACTGCTATGATGATTGTGGATTTGACGGCTCACATTTTCTTTTGATGTCGAATCTAGTCTGTGTGTTCAGAGTTTATGTAGAAAAGTTACTTGCTTGATCTACCGGCCTTAAGACTATTTTGCTCTTCCTTCCTGTTCTTTTCTCTTCCAGAAGATATCACCCTTATTATATATCTGTGTAGAAATTGTAGTTTTTGCTAGTGTTGAGTCTTACCCTAACTGTCTTTTTCCTATGTGTGAATATTTGTATAGACTACTTCACAGGCTAGTCATCAATTTTAGAATTCTTTGGCAACCTCGATTGTTATGACAGGTGTCTTTAATTTCTTCTGATGTTATAATTCAATGAATATTCATACTCTCTACTGTGATTTTGTTATCGGACTACCTTAGTCCACATAAAACGATATATTATGTCTTATATGTTCGTCTTCATACAAGAAGTTAATTAAATTAGATCGTTATTGTGCTATCTTTAATTTTGTCATTCTATAAGAAATATTCACCAAATATATCCAATATTACTCTTTCATCTCATTCAACCAATACTCATGCGTTTTCTGTGAAGTTTCTCTTATGAATTTAACTACACCGCCTTTATGATGTATAACCACTTTCTCGACTTAAAATTATGAGTCTTCTCTATACCGAAATATCGTTGTCCAAGAGAGTCCTCTTTTCTTGTCGCTTCTTGTGACAAGAACTTGATGCCGTCTACCTTGTCCGAGAACTAGTTTGGTTGATCCTCACTGTTTCTACCTCAATCTTGTTTAAGCTCATAGATTCTCATATCTCATAACCAACTTAGTTTCTCATGTAATGCCTCACTGTCTAAGAAATGGAGGAAACTGTTCTGAAGCTTGCTTCGGAATGGCTCATGTTACTTCATACCATCTTATTATTATTTCTCATAACGCCGACACGCGAAACTATTATACACATTTATTGCACTTCATTATACAACATTATACCAGGTTCATAAGACTTTGATTTCTATATTTCCGAGAGATGACCTATAATCTTTATTCTACTAGATTCCTCTCCACTTTCTCGAAGCTTCCTTGATCTTATCTAGATTAGGCGTTAGTATCTTTCGTCGTCAGGATTTTACTTCTCTCATAGAGGTACTATTCTGCTTCTTCTATACTTAGGTTGTAATAGCTCTGGAATGTGAGCTGCCAGAACATATGGTTAGTCAGCTAAATTGTCTCAATTATGGAGTTGAGCTTCCTTCTTTTATGAGAGACATACCGGACATGTCTCTCGATCTATCTTCCAGGTAGGACTGAAGAGATCATGTTACGTGCAAGCTTGGTGTATATAGACCATAGCTTTGTAGTTCATCAGACCAATTGTGACCATTATTGTTACTTTCTGCGGTAACGTCTGCGTGTCCTGGTCATGCCTACTGCAAAAAGGACAACTCAGTTGTGAAAACCCTCAACAGTTGAGCATGAGAGCTGTCCTTTCGCTGATTGTCTCCCGCTGGTTCATCTATCTACCCCTTGGCTACGAACAGTCGCAATTTGCTTTGATCACTGGTCTGCTTTTTTTCTTGTGTGTTAGTAATTTATACATACGCTCTTCGCGTCCGGCGCAATTACGATCCAATTATTACCTTTTTTTTTATTTGTTTGCTAATATTACTTTATAATAATTTCAGAGTAAGTCTTACTTACAGAAATTAGCAGTAATATGTTTTCCAATATACGATTAAGGTTTTGTCTTATATTATAAGAGTAAACTATATTTTAGTAATGTTTGTTCTTATAATAAGACGCGAAAGAGCAAGCAATCGTTAGCGTGAGAAATTGTTAGTTTGTGTCCCTGTGTGTAATCTTACTCTCCTGCTCCGTCCCTGCTTATTCCTGTAGGAGACTGTTCCATTTATCACATGCGACACATACCGAGAGCTAATCAATCTTTGAGCTTTTAAAATAACAACACAAAGGTCCAGATACCTTTTATACATTCGTTCTTGCTACGTTTTTAGTAAATTTATTGAAAATATTGGAATAAGTTAAACTTTAAAGGGCTTATGATATTATTTTTAATATTTATGTCAATTTATGGGTTTGTACGTTTTTAAATCGATATTATTTATATTTACTTCTACTTAAATCTGCGGCTCTTGGTAGTGGTTGTATATATGTATCAGTAAACCTCTCACAACCAAACTTGAGGTCAACCATTGCAGTTTGCCGGAGTCAGAACCCTGAATCCACAGCACGTCTTTGCTGCAGACCTGTCCACACAGAGCGGCAAAGCCTCCCCCAATACTGTTTCACCCGAGTACTGCTCCGGTTGTATGTTGATTTTGGTCGTGATGGAACAACACCCTTTATTCTGTTCTCAAGCGTTTTGCGTTAGCCCTAGGATGAGTTTATTGTATTTGTAGCGTTTAATTCGTTCCCGCATTTATTTATTCTTTCCTCACCAACGGATCCGGTAAAAAATTTCCAGATTTAATTTATTTTATACATAGTATCATCCACGACGGACTGTGGTTTTAGATTTTTACTTTTACCCCCTTTTATTATTAGTGATTACATGAGTGACTCCTTACACTAGTAGCTCCATATGGAGTTCTTGTTTACATTCTATATACATTCCTATAATTATCCTTTCTATCTCTATTTCACTATTATCCCTTTCCCCTATATTCGTCTATCTCAATGCCTCAGTTTGATTCTCTCTTGTCACCCTTAAAATTGCCTTAGTTATCTCTACTCGACTTCATCATCATTTTCCAGATATATTTTATGACATATTCTCAATCACTTTTATTCTACTTTCTATCTTATCAACCCACAATTGAGCTCCATAACCACCAGTTTCTGCAGCCACCTTAAAACCATCCCAAATTATTACTTATAATCCATGATCCGTTGCCCTCCCATTTGATATTAACTTCCCTTCAACGTTACATTTTTATCTATTATAATAATTTTCACCGTACGATTCCTCCTTGTTTAATAATATAGCCGTTATTTTCCTGCGTTGTATAATAAATTCGCAGCGCCCCGTGACTTATTATGTTTATAGCTATTTCTTTAAAGTTCTACATTCATTTAAATCCCTTTTCTTTTGAACATTAATAATATTATGATACTTCTTCATTCGAAATTATAGTGTATGTTTTCTGATATTATTTTTTATAACTTCGATAGCTTTTCTTTTCCACTTATTGTATTTTCAAAATCATGCTAATATATTAAAATCCTTCAACAGGTTTTTATCTCTCACCAAGTTAACATCTCTCCAAATCTATCTGTTTCCCTATTCATCTCCATCTCTTATACTTGTTTTGGGTTATTTCTATCGTAGAAGCGAAGTTAATTTAGATATCGTATTGTGATATGTAATAATTTCATCTTTGATCCCATGGATTATGGATAGCTAATAAGCAACAATACTTAGAAGAACTTAATTTCTAAACTGTCTTCTATCTCTCTGTTCAATTTTCCTGATTTTTGTGGTCTTCGTAATTCTCTTGGTAAAGTCTTCCTATGTTCCACATATATTCCCTTCCACCCTCTCCGAATCCACGCGAACATTTTTAACACATGCAAAATTGTTTCATTCTTATGACCCAAACTTAGATATTGTATTCATGAATCCTTATCCAATAGTAATGATTCCCATTCTCGAAGTTTACTCCCAAAAGTGATTCTAGAAATTTTCCTTTTAGGCCTAGATGATCCTCTCTATCGACGGAATTATCAATCATCCAAAATAAAAGTTTCTCCAATTAGCTTCCTCCTGGTAGAGGTCCGGATTAATTTTGGGCTTTTGCAATTATTAGTATTGCAGCTCATGACCTATTCCGTTACCTTATTATTGATCTGCTATTTTATGAATACTTTTAATTTTAATGCTTTATAGTGTAATACCAAGTGCCAGTCTGCCAGAATAATTTGAATAACATCTTGCCCTTACCCTTCGCTTTAGTGTCTGTTATAGTTGAGGGCTGGAGAAAGATGATGCACTTCTATTGTTCCTATTGCTTTCCGTGGTTGCAATGGATCAGGGTGCTAAGTAATCCTTGTACAACTATATCAATTTGTGAATTTGCAATATTTGAGAGATTATGTCTGTTGAGTAGAAGATGTTGTATGATATTCTTATATTAATGTTATTCTACAAGCTTCGATTGTAATTTTTTGGTGCTGCAGGAGAACGGTGCTTTTCGATTTATGAAGAATTCAGAAAATTTTTGATTTTAAATATGACTCAATACGAATGTTCTTGTTCGATCTATCCTGTTTTAAATGTACCCTATTTTCCAAAAATTTCTTCTTTTTTTGTTCACTGTTTTTGAGTGTAGTTATGTAGAATTGATTCTGTCCCAACCCGATTCGGCCCCCAGTTCTATCGTTTTCTTCCAAGCCCTACGAATTTTCTATTGTTTACGATAAGTTTCCTGATTTTGTGGTCCATTGGTCCCCGTTCTCCATATGGAAGCAAAAAGAAGGAAATGAGATGGAAATCTTGATAACAATATTATTATATTGCCTTAGTCTTTATATGAAGCAATCTTGCAATGGTAATCGTTTTTCATTGATAACTATTTTGAAGAGTTGAGAGAATCCGACAAATAGAAGCACACTAACAAAGAATCCCTACCAAGGTGGCACCGTTCAAAAAAGCAGAACCGTACACCCCACCGAAGAAGGACAACTCTCATTCTAGAGGGGATTAAGAAGGTCAATGAAAGCAAAAAAAACAGGTAATTAATTTTACTGTTCAAAGTTTAGTAATTCACTCAAGCTCTTTCTAACTCAATATGAGAAAGAGCAAAGTGCATTAGTAGCAAATCAAGGGTTGAAGTGATTGGTCAATTGAGGAGTATCAAAGGGAGTGAGAGCACAAAACCGAAGATGAAACAAGAGAAAAGAAGAGGAGAAAAGATTCAAGCGAGTTAAGTTTGTTGATTAACGAGCGAGTCTTGATGAGAAGAACATGTACTTAAGGGGAGCTTGAAGAAGGAATTTAGCATTTGTGATGATTTTAATTATTGAGTTTTGTGGATCGTATCATAAGATCAGATATTGAGTTAAGTGCGTTTTATTATTTTTTTTTAAATGTATTCATTTCTATCAAGTGTAGTATTTTTGTTACTCCTTCAACATCCAAAATAAAATTACTCCAACTACTCCTGGAGGTGATGGCAATAGTAATCTCACCCAACTCCGACTAATGATGATGATATTGTAGAGGTTAATCCAAGTGATTATAACATCCCACCTAGGGCTTTTTGAGGGKCGAAGAAAGATGATGCCCTAGTTTATGCTTGGTTGCAATGTGCAGTAATCCTGTAACTACAATTGATTAAGATTATGCTAAAATGTTGAGAAATATTAAAGTATTGCACGAGGAGTTTCTTATTGAGAATCAATTAAAGATACAYCCTCGAACCCTTAAAGCATTAAAAGTTCGTTGGKAAAGAATCAACAGAGACATTAATGTTTGGGTTGGTGCTTATATGGAAGCKAAAAGAAGGAAAARGAGTGGAAATTCTGAAACCAATATTAATTATATTGCCTAGTCTTTATATGAGCAATCTTGCAATGGTAATCGTTTTTCATTGATAACTATTTGGGAAGAGTTGAGAGAATCCGACAAATAGAAGGCACACTAACAAAGAATCCCTACCAAGGGTGGGCACAGTTCAAAAAGATCAGAACCGTACACCCCAACCGAAGAAGGACCAAGCTCTCATCTAGAGGGGATTAAGAAGGTCAAATGAAAGCAAAAACAGGTAATAATTTTACTGTTCAAAGTTTAGATAACTTCACTCAAGCTCTTTCTGAACTCAATATGAGAAAAGAGCAAAGTGCATTAGTAGACAAATCAAGGGTTGAAGTGATTGGTCAAWTGAGGGAGTATCAAAGGGAGTGAGAAGCACAAAAACCGAAGATGAAACAAGAGAAAAAAGAAGAGGAGAAAAGATTCAAGCGATTTAGTTTGTTGATTAACGAGCCGAGTCTTGATGAGAAAGAACATGGTACTTTAGGGGAGCTTGAAGAAGGAATTTATGCATTTGTAGATTAATTATTGTATTATTCTAAGTCGATTGTTAATCGTTTTATTTTTTTTAAATTATCATTTCATTTCAATTAGATTGTTACTTTTTAAAATTGCATTTCCTCAAGTCGATTGTTAATCGTTCTACTTCCTCCGTTTCTTTTTAGTGGACGCTTTTGTTTTGACACGCTTTTTAAGGAAGAGATTTAAGCGTGTAAGTGAGCAAATTAGGTAAAATAATTTTAACACAAGCAAGAATGAGATTATATCTTACTAGTGTTAAAATAATTTTACCTAATTTTTTCATTTACACCCTTAAATGACTTCCTTAAAAAGCGTGCCAAAACAAAAGTGCCCTCTAAAAAGAAASGYAGGAAGTATGTTAATCGTTKTATATATTAATAATTGTGTTGTTGAATTTTTATGTTATCTTTATTCAAACCGAAGCATTGTTTTCTATTGAGCCATTATTTATCTTCTCTGCATGAGTTGTCAAACTCAAATRAGATGAATCAACCTTCTGGGATAGTGTGTATGAAACGTCACTATTTACTTGATCACGTATCTGTAGTTGTACTATTGCACTTGATAAAATTTTCAAACTCAAATAAGAGAAATRACCTTCTTGGGCTAGTGTGCTAGAATTATGCATGCTTGTATTGTGAAAATCAAATACTTCCTCCGTATCTTAAAAAAATGCCTCACTTTAATTTCTTTATTGGGATGTTTCATAATAAGACCATGAGCATTGGTTGGGTTCCCCAACCAATCTCTCTTCTTTCCTCCTTCTGTCTCTTATACACATCTAGATGTGTATAAGAGACAGGATCATCACATTAAAAATTAACACTTTACACATTTAGCTCTTAAATTTACCAAAATTGAAGGTAAAAGAAGGAACGAACCTTGTTAACAGCAGGACAAACAWAWTTGCAAGCCTTTCTCATGCTGCTTCTCACTCTCCTTTATTCTCKTTMAAGCCTCCTCCTCTACCCCTCCCTCTCTCTAATTCTCCTTTTCTAGATCTACCATTTTCTTAAGAAAATATGAAAATTTGAATGAGTTTTATATCCTAAATTTCTTTCATTTATTTACTAATCGAGAACACAAAAGAACAAMATTACAAATAAAATGAAACGTAACAAACAGTAACAACCCACTGAATTAGACGAGACAACACTTGTTCTTATTTCAATTCACAATCCATGTCAGATCATTAGTTACTTGACTACTTACTTCTAACAACAAATAGTAGAGAAGCGATTTGATTCACCAAATTTCCCTTTATAATATACTCTTCCTCTTTTACTTCTATGCATTATCCCGGAAGAACAAAACAAGAAATTAAAAAAAAACCCATAATACTAGTATTTACTTTTTGATTAACCTATTTTTAATGGTTTCTAATGTCTGCTCTTCATCTTCCTGACATTCTGTGAGTTCTTAAGACTTGTTATTGCCTTTTGAATCACTTGAGTTTTTAATGCGGCGACAACATGAAAGCAACATAATGATTTCCAAAACCATTATCAGAGTTAGTTTACAAGCCTAGCARGATAAAAGACAATAATCTCAATGGAAGCAGCTAGCATCTCCCACAACTACATACCACTAATCCGAACATAGCTGGTGATATAATGGGAAATGTACATGCCACTAATCCGAACATAGCTAGTTATATAATTGGAAATGTACATACCACAAAATCAACTCATGCATGAAAATCAATTATAAGAAAACACAAAATCAGCTACTGTTCAAAGTTTTTTAGTGTAGCATATAATGTACAACAACAAATCTGAAGCAACARAAGCAATAACACAAAACAAGCAAGTAATTAGGCCCAAMATAAACAACAACATTGCCATAATCCTCCCTTCATATCTTCTTCATATGACTACCAAATCTCCTACACAAAAAACTRTGCAAAACAACAAATTTCAGAGCAATTCAATTTCTTTAAGAGCAATATAATTTCTTTCAAAGCAATTTAATTTCTAGTAAAACCTTATTTCTCCAAAATTACACAACCAATCAAATCCTAAATTTGAAATCAATACATTAAAAAGAAATCGTCATCTTTGAAATGATTTAATCAAATTAGAAATCAAATCTTATCAATAAAAAACACAAAAAATATAAATCTAATACTTTGCAGTCCAATGCAAGGTTTYCGAGGARCAGTGTGAGCATATTGATGATGAAATTTGTTATCGGAATGGGTTGACATCACTAAGCTTCGAGCACAAACCCAYTTCAGAAGCTTCGCATGCTCCATCTTCTCACTGACCTCTCCCACTCAACTACCTCTTTCTTTGAACAACAAATACGTAGCAAAGACTAGCCTTTGAAGAATCCCCTCTATTCCCWAACTCCCTGAGCAAAAAGCTTTACTTCAAAGCCCAACAAAAGACTCTCAAACTGGTCATGTTGGGTCTCTTGGAATAGAATATGTTCTGAAACAGGCAAAACGAACCCTAAACACTAATTCGTAATTCAAATCAAGCCCCAAATTTAACAAAATCGAAAAAGGACAACCAACCCACAAATTCGGAACCCTAAAAACCCAATTCTTAATTCTACGCTCACCGTGGTCCTCCCTGTCATCTCAGCCCCGTCAATCCTCTCTAACATCCAACTCTCAATAGTGAGCGCCTTAATGTATTGAATCCCGACATACGACATTCAAACAAAATATACCTCAACACAGATCCTTTTCGTTTTCCCTTTCAATTCTGGAACTTTCTTCAACTCATTTCAGAGTAAAACCCTAAAATAACATAAAATCCACTACATTAACATCATTATCTTTTTTTTTTTTTACAAAAAACCCATAAAAGCCATAGATCTAACAATGAAAACAAAAATAAATCACTCACCTTTGACTTCATCAGCATCAAGAGATTTCTCAGCAAAGTTCATATCACAGAAACCCTAACACAAATCAAACATTTATTAAACATACGAAAAACAACCACAACCACAATCATCACCTGAATTTGAATAAATGACCAAAAGTCCAAATTTAAACTCTAACCCTAATTCGTACAAGGGAAAATCAAGAAACTGGAATCCAATTATAGGTTGCAAGGGAGGGAACACAAACGGCCACCGACATCACCAATCAACACCCACAAGCAAGCCDCACACTCTTCACTCCCTTTGTTGGCCCCATAGGTTGCATGCGGGGAGCATTGCCAGCCACTAACACCGCCAATCAATAGCGACAAGAAACACCCGTTGCCTTCAAACCCTTTTGGGGCCCCATGGGTTGCATGCGGGCAATGTCCTATGGAAGCAACCTCGCCCTCATTCATCAACAGGGACCAACGCGACCCCAAAACGCATGAGATGAAATTGGAGGCCTGAAGTCCATGGGAAACGGCAACGGAGAAAGACGATTCGGAAAAATTGGATGAAGAAGAAGGCAAAAAATGGCGGAGAAAGCTATGCCCCATGTCGAGGAGCAATGTTTTGCAACAATGGGAGAGCAAGCTGTAGGAAAGCACCTCACAAGGAGTAAGGGTAAACACGTAAAACCAAGCACCGAGTAGGGGAGGGTGAAGGTTTCCCGAAGGTACTCAAGAGGGGGGGGGGGMGAATGGAGTGCCTATTAAAATTTTCGATTGTGTACTGTTTTGGTAGAGTAGATCAGTTGAACTGGTCTCGCAGCGAAATAAGTGTTAAACAGTACGTAGAACGATATCGAGCAATAATAATAAAGACACACAAATATAACAAGGTTCACCTAACTCTGGGCTATGTCCTCCTACCCTAGTTACTTTTATTAAATCTACTCCGAAATAACAAAGCAACTCTTACTCACAATGTACGTGAACTCACACATACAATTGTCACCCCACACTCAACCCAAGTGTGCTAGATCGCACTTGAACTCACAAGCACTCGCAACCGAACTCACAATTGCTACCCAATCACCAACCCCTTCGTTGGTATTCAACATAATGCAAGTCTCTCAATTTACTCACTCACTGAGTTTACAAGAGTATATGAACGCTCAATTTCTTTTGTGCACTCGTGTGTGTGAATTGTACTTGCTTGATCTAGGCTTAAGACTTTGCTCTTTTTTTCTTTCTCTCAAAGATACACCTTTTAAGAACGTGGAGAAAAGTGTTTTTCGTGAGTCTATATGCATGGATATTTATAGCCAAAGGCCTAGCAATTAGATGCAACCCTAGAATATAAGAGATAAACAAAGATATATCTACTCTCTATATTTTAGGAAAGTCCCATAAGATATTATTCCATACAAGAAGTTATAATATCTTATGTTACTTTAATTGTATCTAAAGAAATTACCATATATCCAAATACTTATTCTCACCAGATCATCTTTGAAGTTTCCATAAAACCGTTTTAAGAAAAACTTTCCAAAAAATATTTTTAAGAAAACTTTCCAAAAATCTTTTCTTGCTCGACAAGATGATCCGTATTGTGAGAACAGTACAGCTGTTCTCCCAACTGGTAGGGTCAAAGTCAACCAACCAACTAGTTCAATTGCCTTCAACTCTAAGAGAGAAAGTTCGAAGCCCAATGCCATCAACCAATAATGCAAGCACGCAACAAACACATTCATGCACTATTACAACAAGAAGACTTATTCTAATCCAAGAACTAATCTTCAATGTTCTTCAACTTCTCGAAGCTTCCTTGATCTTCAATATAAGCTTGATTTTCTCGAGTCTTCCTCAAAGGACTTTTTGCCTCAATAGTTGGAAGTCCTGTATGCCAAACACATATAGCAATTTGCACAATATAACTTGTTAGCATACATGTCACTATCTTTCAAGTGACTAAGAACAGTATCTCAACTGTTTAGACCAGCTGTATTCATCAGACCAATGTACCTGTTCTTGCAACTGTTTGTCATCACTCAAAACACTAGGGAACTCAACAGAGGGCATGAATGTCCTTTCGCTGTTCATTACGAACAGTGATTTGCTAAGGCGTTTTTTTCTTTGTTAGGATTACAAGTCTTCGTCTAATACATTAAAATATACTACTAAAACAAAGTCTTACTACAAAACATAATAGTTAATAACGAAGTTCATAATAATATATAAAACAAATAGGAATGTTGTTTCCGTAAGACCGTAACGAAGCATCTTTAGCGAGAAATTAGGATGTAATTCTCCGCTAGTCTCGTGCAATGTCAATAATGACAAAGAGAGCTAATCAAATCTTTGAGAGCTTAAAAAAAAACAAATATATATACTTCTCTCTACGTTATAAATTTTGGAAATTGGAATAATAAATTTAAACTTAGAATTATTTTTAAAAATGCAGATTATGGTTTGAGTTTAAATCGTAAACTACTAAATTGCGTTTGTATGTGTTATAAAATCCATAAACCAAACCAAACAGCAAAATTGCAGTTTGGGGGATTCAAAACCCCAACACGCTTTTCAGACCGCAAACCAAACCGAACTGTCAAATTACGGTCCGGTTTGTGGTTTGGTGCGGTCCAAATCGCACTTTGCTCAACCCTAATGGTTATATGTGTAATCGATATTACTTCTCAACGGTAAAATTCAGATTTTTAAAAATCACCAACGGTTATAATTTTTTTTCTATATAAACAGAGCTTAATATGCTAGTTTAACTAACATCATTTATCCTTTCTTTTTACTTATATTATCTCATTAGTGTTTTCCTCACTTAAATTGCCTAGTTTTACTATGGATTCAAATCATCCAAATATGAGAAATTTCAATAATTACTTTCAAACAACCCAAATTACTCAAACATATCCAACATTACACAATTATATATTGTGTTATCGATTATACTTCTCAACGTTACAATTTAGATTTTGAAAATATCACCTACCATTATAATTATTTTTCTATTAAATAAGAGCTTAATATTGCAATAGTTTTAACTAACATCAATTACCTTTCTTTTTACTTATATTATTCATAGTATTGTTTCCTCACTTAAATTCTCATGTTTTCTACTATGGAGTTCAAATCATCTAAATATGAGAAATTTCAACAGTTACTCTCAAAACAACCCAAATTACTCAAACATGTCCAACATTAACCAATTAGATTTAAGTATTTTGGTATATTCAATTGTCGATGGTTTACAACTACTGAACAATAATCAATGTCTTCTATTTTTTCAATCTATTCAATTCTTCCAACATATTCCTACCATTTTAACAATGACAAAATTGTTTCCTACCCAAAATCCCCAAAGGAAATTACCCAAGTATTCAAATTTTCCAATGACCACAACACTTCACTCTCCAAAAAAAAATTACTCCAACTACTCCCTGGTGATGGCAATAGTAATCTCACCCAACTCCGACTTTAGTTTGATAGTATATTTAGAGTTAATCAAGTGATTTAACATCCCACCTAGGCTTTTGAAGCCGAAGAAAGATGATTGCCCTAGTTTATGCTTGGTGCAATGTGCTTAGACCAATCGCCTAGTCAACATAGTTGCAATCTAGAGATTAATGGTTAATATATGATATGACGATAACTCTGATTCTCCAGAGAACATTGCGTCATCCAGAGACGCAGGCCTTTACTTATGAGAATCAATATAAAAACGAATACAGCCTGAACCCTTAAAGCATTAAAAAGTTCTTGAAAAGACCAGTTCTCCCTGAACGTATGAGATGTGATATGGTTTGGTGGGCATATGTGAACAATCGCAACAAAGAAGTGAGAAGGTATACTAAGGGGTGCAACAATGACTATGAAGAAAGCCGAATATACATATCGAAGGATCAAAAAGTCAACTTAAGTTCCCGCCTAGTCTTATTATGAATGAGCCGCAATTGCTTCTAGACTGACTAAAGCCGTAGTTCAGTTTAATACCCACGTTATGTGTAAGCTATTCATGAACGACCGTCTAGACTTTCCAACAATTCCACGAAATGGAGTACTGAAGCAGACTCAGCTAATACAAGGGCACCCCTATCATTTCAAAGACGTGGGTTCCAGCGTTACATAAAAGCATCCTAAGCCAGAACATCACCGTACATCAGACGGAAGAGCTCTAGTCATCCTCCATCTGTAGCGAGCGGACAGTGTAAGTTGTTCACTGTATCTATGTATAAGAGCCCTAAGACAGGGTAAAATCATGCTGTTACTTGTTCAATACGTTTTAGAAATCTAACGTTGCACTCGTCCACTCCTCTTCTCGAACTACAATCATCTCTCGAGCACGTAGAACAAAGTAGTCAATCCAACCCGGCGATCGGCCGCATATATACACAGAAGTCCATGGATGTCTTAATAAAGAATGATTTGGTAGGCCAATTGAGGGATAGTGCAGAAATGCACGCTGCAGTACCAGCAGATTCAAATAGGAGAGTAACCAAGAGTATACAGAAAAAAAAATGACAGAGTGTTGAAGAAAAGTAGGTATTCGAAGCGAATTTAGATTTTCACTGCGTTGCCGATAATGACATCCACACGTCCTGAATCGTACATGCACGTAGCATCAAAGTACATTCCTATCAGCAAACAGTTTAGGGCAGCGTTGACTGAAAGGAAACAGTTTATCGCATTTTAAGATTCAATTCAACATGATATGGTTCATTCTTATCCTTAAGTTTCGCCTCTGGTATTGCGGAGTTCTTGCCAAATCCTGTTTCTCCTTTTGAGCTGTATTGAGTCTTCTTCATTTTCAATTAATTGTACTGTTTAGATGATTTTAAACATTAGCTTTCCCAAGTCAGGTGTTATCGTTTCTACTTCACCTCGTTTCTTTTTAGTGGACGCTTTTGTTTATGAGCGACGCTCTATTTTAGAAGCGAAGAGATTTAAGCGTGTAAGATGTGAGTCTAAGATTAGTTAAAATAATTTTATACAAGTCATAGATATGAACTGCATGTTTTCTTACTAAGTGTTAAAATATTGTAGCTATTTTGTTCTTTAGACACCCTTAAATGACATTTCACACTTAGAGAAAAAGCGTGCGCAGAAACAAATAGTCTCTAAAAAGAAAGAGAAGGAGAATATGTCTAAGACGTATGATACATTGAATTATTGTGTTTGTTAAAAGTTTTTATGTTTATCTTTATTCAACCCCGAGCATTTTGTTTTCTATTGAGCCATTATTTATCTTCTCTGCATGCGTGTCAACTCACAGAATTCCTATAGTGAACATCTGACTCTTTCTTGTCGTAGTACGCTTCGCTGGTGAAGCCCACGACAGTCGAACTATACTTGCACCACTCCTATCTTTCCATCTTATCCTCCATTGCACTCTGATACAACGAAGCTATGTTCAAAACTTCGCGACCCAACGTCTACGCACACTTACCTTCTGGGCTAGTGCTGCTAGAGAGACATCGACAGATCACTGTATTTGCCGAAAATCAACATAGCACTATCCCTCCGCTACTTCTTTTATATCAGAAAATGCACTCTGCTGGTAACTCCCTCCTATTGATGTTGCCACAGTCCATCTCAGAGAGCCCTGCAAATCCCATTTCGCCGAGAGTGACGTTCATCCACATTTGACCCAATCTCTCTTCCCTCCGACTTTTCCCTATGCACTCACTTACATTGCCATTCACCAACCTTCTTCTACCTATCGACATGCTGCCTCTCAACCTTTTGTGCCTGATAAGCCGGTTACTTGGTATTGGCTCAGATGCATCCCACACAAGGTGCGCGTCGTATCGCTTCTACTTTTCTGCCACAGGACTATCTATCATTTGAGTATCACTTCGCCAAATGTAATTCAAATAGGGTTCGCCCACCGCAATGTGGATAAAGAGGTGGGCGAAGCAGACGAAAGACACCAGACAACGTGCAAGATGACATGTGTCACAACGCTAGATAGCCCGTCATACCTGCGCCGGCCTGCGGAGCCGTTTCCATAGGCTCCTCACATGTTGTGAGGCAGTGCAGTCTATCGCATGTAATACAAAGATAACCTCTCTTCCCAGCAATGGTCGCAAGGCCCCCGCCGAGCGTCTCCGGAACTCTTGTTAGGTTCCTCTAAGAGGACCCACATCGTTAACCGTTTTGGGGGCACAGTCTAACACGCAAAACACTCCCCCAATGCTGATGCTGTTTCAAGGATAGCCGTTTTACACCCTACTATCTCCTTTCGAATTATATTTGTCTTTGTCATTTTCGGGACCGCAGCAAATCGCTAACATATACTATCGGTCTGGTCCTTCTTACCTGCTAGCTCTCCACAAACTATAGATGACAATTCTGTCATACCATCCACTTATTCATCCAATAGATTACATTACTAGTCCAATACTCTTCAACCTTGGATTAACACCCTTTCCCTCTCTCTTCGTTGTTCGCCTGCAACAGCTATCTCTTACCTACACCTGCACAAACTGACTTACTATCAATACATGCTATACATACAACCGTGCAAAAATCACAAGTACTTTTTGTTGTTAGAGAACGGCGGACTGCCGCGAACGCTGGCATAACACGTTCCAAAGGTTTCTGGATATTTTGTGCTTGTAAACACAGTCAGCTTAGGACACTCTAGCCCGCCCCTCCTCAATGTTGCACTACTATTCGTGACGACCCTGGACACTCGCAACTTCGTAACATTGTTTTCTGGACTTAAAGTAGCTCGTATTAAACTGCTGTTGCCAGCTTCTTCCTCCAAGTTATCGAGCGACAAATAAAACAAATAATACAATATTTCAGGAGACTGCGTTTCTTTCAAATTTCACCAAATGACTCGGTAACAAGTCTCACTGCTAGTTCTCAAGGCTGTTTGACTATTTTCTCTATTAGCTGGATTCCTTAGTCAGACTGTTTTTGGTCGGCACCTGAAATGAATGATCAGCCATCCAATCTACCAAGGGACATTACAGTTAAAGTCGAACACAACACCACGTTTTTAGGAGGAGGCATATCAACTTCTGCCCAGTTTTTGCCTTTATGACCTCCTCTGTCAATGGTGCTAGCACCTGTGACCTACAACGAGAACCCGGAGCTTATAGAACCCGAGCTTTCCAGTACCAAAAACGCAAACAAGTCACGCCCGTACTGATCGCGTTGTTACCTAACAATGTGCGGATCTTCCTCTCAATGATTCGCACTCTCGACATTTCTGCTATACGTTCGACGGCAATCATGATTCATCCAGCACGCCTGCCAGTGTTCGTATCGCACAACTAACACTGGGCTATTATCTTTTTAGGAAATATCAACAATAATGTACAAATAACTCTGTAGAGCCGCATTTGCCGCCCCCGTGATGCGCCATCTCAATGCATTGGCTTTACCTGATAGAACTCGCATGGATTGAGTCTCACAGACAATATTCTCTATGATGGAGCAACCGTACGGAGTGGAACCATCTATCTAGACGTTCGATTAGTCTTTCGCACCTACTTTAAGAAACGCATTACATTCACTATCATACCAAATAGTGCAGATGGATACTACTTCAGATGCATTGTCATGAATACCTCAAAGTGTTTGCGAGCATCGGAAGAGAGGTCTATTAATTTGTTGATGTAGTGATAAATCAGCTTTCCTCATAATCAGAGATTTGAGCGAGCCAGACTCAGCAAACTGACGTCGTTGAGCGCCCACTGCTGTCTGAACACCGATGCAAGTCGATTCGCTGGCTTTCTCTCGGTGGCTTCGCTCAGATAGAACATTGATCCTTCGCCTATAGGGAGGTGAAATTTTCACCTCGACTCTTGTCGAGGGATGTTGAGCGCGAATGCGACAGGCAAAGCTAATGCATCATACAACTCCAACCATAATTTTCTCTATAAGAGCTGTAGCTTCTATTTCAGGTTTGTAGATATGACGATGCATCGCTTTATACACCTCGTTCCTGGCGGATGATATATATCGCCCTACAAATGAGAGAGTTCAGCCCAAGCGAAGTCAGGCGTGTGTCCTATTAAGCAGGCCATGACACGGCTGTATATATGCAAATTCTCTATACAGGAATATATAAACGCAGCAGCTAGCACCGAGACAATCCATTAAGTAGTCGAGATCTTTTGTCTGCTATACTATTCGAAGAGCGGGATAACTCGTGAGAATCGTGCGGAAGCCCGTCTAGACGGCCTGACACGTACTCGACGAGAGTGCGAGCCAGGTGCCTTAGCCAAAAAGTGCCGCCGGCTACATTCATCCCTGTGATACGACTCCCTCAAACAACGAAGTAGAGGTTGTTCATTGAAAATCAAGAAGAGGTGAGGAAAGATGTTGAGCGTGCATTCGAAGCAATACAAGCTCGATTTGCAATAATACGCAATCCGTCTCTAGRGTGGAGTAGATATATACTTTGGAAAKTTATGATYMCATGTATTATCATTGTTGAAGATGAGCGGGTCACATATCAAAATTACCAAGATGCACAACAATTTATAGTTGACGAACTTCAAGATGAAGTTGGCTCATCCAAGAACTCCAATAATCAAAATTTCAATGTACGTGCTGGACGTTTAAATGGGCTGAGTTTGGCTGGGTACATGGAAAACAAAGGGAATGTCCGAGATAGGGAGACACACATAGCTTTGAAAAACGACTTAGTTCAATATGTTTGGAATCATTTCAACCATAATCCAGATAATCGTTTTATGTAATTTATTATATTTAATATAATTTAATTATCTCATGTTATTCTAAGTGTGTAATCTATTAGTTCGTGTAATATTTTCTAAAATAACACAATAGCATGTTATAATAATGTTCTATCGAAAAAAATATGAAAGTGTCACAATTGAAAAACGGCGAAAGTAACTAAGTTTAATTAATTATAACTTCCGAATTAATCAAATTGTTATTAAAAAAGTAAATTAATTAAAAAAATAGTGGGGTATATGAATAGTAGGAAAAGTAGATTTGAGATTACTCACCATTGTAAGTATAGTTAGGAGAGTGACTCAAGTTAGTGACCCAAATTAGTGGAAAATGAGTTGGAAGAAGGAGGTGAGGAATGAGAAAATGGGTCCCATAATGAGGTTGGTCATCAATGTATTTGCTCGCAATCACTGTAATATCGGTTGTTTTTTCCCAGTGATATAATGGTGATCTCACCTTTATAATCTCATTTAATTACTAACACTGGTGGTATTTAGGTAGTTCTAAAAAGTATGGTTGTATTTGGACAATTGGAGTAAGAGGGGATGGTAGTTTGAGAAAGCTTTCAAGATTAATATGACTAAACTAGATTACAACCTAATTCCTTCGCTAAATGCTTAAAGAAACAGACCACGAGGGCATTTGGTATAAAAATTTGTAATGTAGGAAATGTAAATTGTAAACAAGTGCTGTRGTTTTAGTAGTTTGGTACGAGCTACAAATAACAAATAACAAATAACATTTTGAAAGGGTACCTAATAAGTAACTCCTTGTCTTGTACTTATGGTGATGATTGGAGGAGTAATAAAGTCCATCGACGAGGTGAGAAAGTATACACTAAGCTAGGGGCGAGAATTGGCCAGGTCTGTTCGCGAACAGTTCGAACTCGGTCAAAGCTCGGCTCTAAAGCTTAACGAACAAATTTGAGCTAGAGTAGGCTCGTCTCGAAAGCTCGTGAACATGTTRGTTAAGAATTTGTACTATAAATAATTTTTATTAAAAAAAATATTTTTCTAACTTAATTTTAAATAATTTATAAAAATAATTTATGTACTACAATATTAGTTCAACATTTAATATAAATTAATATGATAAAAAATATGATGAAAGGGAAAAATTGAAAAAAAAATTAAAAAACAAAAGAAGGGAAAAGTGAAAAGCAAAAGGAACGCAATTTAGTATCTCACATTCTCACGAGAGCAATTCACATTACAACATCATCATTTTGAAACTCTAACCAAAACCCTAAAACCTAAAAGAAGGAGGAGCAACAGTTAGCGGCGAGGGACGAGGCGCCTAACTGCGAAGGACGAGAGAGGAGCGGAGGTTGCAGCGAGCGTGACTGTCGGCGTTCGCGAGCTACCATTGGACGAGCAGATTCGTTTCGATCCCCAAGCTTAGTTTTTTTTTTCAACATTCAATCTTATTTTTATGCTATTTGGTTTATATGAAGAAATATGTTGCTATTTTTTTTTAAATTTTTTATGCATGTCTACTTGAATTAGGTCTTGTTTGTTTCAATTAGTTAGGTATGATTTATGATCTTATTGTATTTTTATCTGTAATACTGATGTTGGGGCATTTAGTACATGGAAATAGAGAAGTGAACGAGATATGATTACCAAGTCTTGTTATCCATGTTGCAAGGGAATTATCATTTTGGTGGGAATGTGAGAAGATTATTTAGCTTGTATTCCCCATGTTTTATACTAAGGGAGTAGTAATAAAGATGGTGAGAATAGAGATTATTTTTGAAAAAGACTAAAATGTCCTGTACCTGTTGATTAAATATCCATCCGTACCCCACTTATAAAGGGTAAATCGATAAATTTCAATTTAATCCCTACTTTAATCCCACATACCAAACATGGGATTTCAAAATTTTCAATTTTTATTCCCACTAACATTCCAAACGACGGATTGAGACAATTTACGAATTTTTACCTTCTAATTCCTACTCCCATCTTATTTTCCCCGATCCCCATTCCCACATGACAGATGCCCTGTATGCATGTTTTAAATCTGTTTTTTATTACTCCATCGTTCCCTTTGTTTGTTCTGTTTCCCGAAATGGAATTCCTAAACGTTTGTCTAGTTTGGAATCTTTTTCTATTTTAAACTCCAACTTATCCACCTCTCTCCATGGTAAATTGAACCATATTTATTATTTTCCTCCATTCATACTTATCCACTATCTAGATACTCCCCAAATTCACTTCCAACACATATTTATACATTATCGATTCCTACTAAATAAAGTCAATAACTCTATTTTCAAGTAAGAATTTATTAAATTAACACATTCTATTAATTAAAGATTCATTTCTAATTCTCCCCCCCCCCGCCCCCCCACCCCATTCCAAACAAGACAAACAAAAGGAACGAGGGAGTACTATTTTGTTTAATCTAGTCTTTAATCTACATTTTAATGGTGCATTTTATTTTTTCTCTCTTTCTTCTTTTTTTTTCTTGTTTTCATCTGTTTTTAATTGTTTTTTGTTGTTGTTGTAATGTTTTAAATATGTTATGTTTAATAATTTTTATATTGTTTAATTTTTTCTTTATTATGTTTTAACTATATATTATGTTTTATGTTTTTTTTTTGTTTAAATCTGTTTACTCTTTTTAGTTTTTGTTTCGTTGGGACAAGGACCAACCCAATCCATATGTTGATTATTTGTTTGTTTTATCTATAAACTTTGTTGTAATTGGTTATGGAATCTGTGTTATTGATTCAAGAATTTGGAACTTTATTTCAAATTTGTTGTTAGTTTGATGTCATTTGGTTGTTTGAGACTTTAAACTTTGATGTTATGAAGAACTTTGTGTGTAATTGGGGAATGATGATAATTAGAATGGAGAGCCAAGACCGATGTGAATATTGTGTATTTGTGTAAGAAAAAGGTTTTTAATTGCTATTGACCATTATTGTGCATAAACGGAGTTTCTTAATACGAGCTGAGGCGTGTACTATCAAGCCAACCATTGAAGAACAATCCAACGAATCCAACTGAGTTATACATAGCTCTAGAAACAGTACTGGTATCTCATATCTCTCGAGCTACGAAGCATAGGGACGAGGCCTAGGATAACCCGTCTCCTTAACAACCGATCTAACGCAGGGGTTTATGTGTTTCGCGTCCCCTCGTCGTTGAATAATCAGCCTGAAGTAAAATTGCGATAGTAACGCGTAAGTCAAACAAGTATTTGACTAACATTTGTGTGTCGAACAAGGAAATTAGATCACACTTCCCGACAATAGTTAGGATATGATGAAACCAATGTTAGATGATTCGAAATAATAATTGGTACTATTAAAGGAATCATTATCAGAGTGAGAACAACATTTGTTTTAATGTGAACTAGTGCGAGAACAGTAGTAAATAATTACGAAAATACCATGCGCTAGCTACTTATAACCTACACGCTAGTTTTATCATGCCTCTCCAATAGCGACAAATTTTTTCAAACAAAACGGAGATTCTATACTAGTAATTAGAGCATGATCCCTTTACCAGCTATTTTTATTTATGCGTCGGACAGTTTTTTTCCTCGAAAATTGAGTAATATATAAATCCCGGAAAAAGCTGTACTTTTGCTATAGTACTTTGTTATTATATTTATTTACATAACATTCGCATTAATTCAAGTTTATATATTTATGGAAAATGTCCCATAACCTGGCTAAGATTTGAAAGCTTTTTTTGAGAACTACCTATAAATTTTTGGGGAAAATTCATTTGACCATTGGGGTTTTATCCAAGTCCACTTTGTAACCCTATTTTTTATAAAATCAGAAGCATATGATGTGGCAACAAACAATCCTTATCCCACGTGTCCTCCAAATATTGGTCAAATACATCCACATGGCGGCCCAAAACACTACTGTTAAATTAGATCCGGACTTAAATAACCGGACGGAGAACCGACGTTTCTATCACAAAAACTGTATAGTAAGAACACCAAGGGAAGCACGGATGGATACAAGTGTCACCATCCAAGGGTTGACTCTTGTTCTTGAGGATTGCCTAATAACATTCACATACCGCAGAAACCACAATTATCGGTAACCTGTACAATTCTGCTTAGCATTAATTGCAACAACTTCCACAAAACTTGAATCAGCACTCTCACATGACTTCTCTCTCCTAGCGTTCCGACAACTTTTACTTCCTTTAACCGGTAACTTATACTAAGCATCGGAGGGGAGATAATCCAAATAGGATTATTCTCCTTTGTGCAGGTGCCAGGCCAACTATTAGGTGCTAGGAGCAAGAAGCAAGAAAGCTTTGACCAGGAGACAGGAGATAGCCAGGAGTCATACTTTGTCCAATAGAAGGTCAGCTCTCCCGAGGTAGCATTGAAGGGAAGCCTCCACCCCTCTCTCAACCCAGAAGCTAGGGAAATCTTGTAGCCAGGACACGTCATCCCCAAATTACTTGCTACAACATTTGGCGCCGTCTGTGGGGAGGCAATCAGAAATGGCTTCAGGAGATGACCAAACACTACGAAGGACGACCACACCTTCATCTTCAGAGAAGGAGAGTAACCCAAATGGGGAAAATCAACTAGCACAAGGCTCCACTTTCCAGGTTGAGCTGGAGGACAATACCGACTTGTCGCTCCACGACTTGGATAGTAGGTATGTTTCCTGTGAGGTACTCAAGGACGAGATTAGCAAAGGAGTGGACAAAATATGGGAACGTTTCTCCGAGCGGAACGAGCTAAAGGCTAGGCTTGACGCTCTCCAAGTGGAGAATACACGCTTGAAAGCCTTGCATGTAGGTAAGTCTAAGGTGACTGGCGGTGAAGCTCCTGGCAAGTCACAAGCTTTGGAGTTCAACACTCCCACCATTCCCAAACTCAGAACCATCAAGGTTAAGAATCCAACGCCGAAAGGCAAATTTGTTTTCACAGAACACGTTCCTTTGGAACGAGAGAAGAGCCAGGCTGGGAGGTACCGTAGCACTCCTAAGCCTGTTAACACAACAACAACAACCACCAAGGCTACTTCTACTAAGGGCGGACCCTATAGGTTTGATGAAGCCTATGTTGAAGATGATGTATCTTCTCGTGAGGAGCTAGAAGATGTTAGGACCCTCATCGAGAAGAGGAAGCAAGATCGCGAAGCTTCCTCAATGGATGCTCGAAAGATAATCGAGATCAAGAAGGAAAAGAACTAGGACGCCAGACTGATCTTGGACGAAAAGAGAACCGAGAGGCTTAAGGAAGCCGCTCGACTTGAAGAGGAACATTCATTAACTGGTTCCACGCCAGTGTGCACGGACCCATCTCATCGTTC
>SNQN01005073.1:27884-47035 GCA_008642245.1 Bassia scoparia | reverse complement strand
GAGATGATCTTTGTATTCTGGCTGAGAGTTAGAAAATGAGGTCTGCACCATCTCTTCTTCAAGTAAGGGACGGAGCACTAGTGTGGCCAAGCAAACTCCTCACCTTCCACCTAGTCAGAAGGTGGTGAACCCCTGTTTCACCTGGTTAGAATTTCAAGCTTCGAAAGGATGTTGGGTCTGAATGTTACCTTGTATCTTGCCATGAATGCGTGTGACGATGTTTCCCAAGTAGCTATTTCTTTCTCAGGAAGTGAAAAGAAACTTCTGGCAATCGGTTCCAAGGAAAGGGGGAAGACCGTTGGAAACAAGGCAGGTCAATCCTTTAAGCGCCATGGGTGGTCTTAATCCCTTTATATGGAATCGAGGGTCATCAGTTGCTTGAACTTGGGTACGTCTTCGGCTGAGAAATCTTTGGCAGTTTGGTTGCAAGGTTGGGTGTAAGAGGAGGTTGGTCTTGGTAGAATGGTGGGTCGGTGGCTTTTTGATTGCCTTTTCAAACAGCTTGTCAAGGAAGTGCTCGAGGTCAACTCCTTGATTCTTAGCTTCAAGCTGTTGAACTTGCTCGCAAGTTTGGAGCTTTCTTGTTGGGAGGCCATTTTGTGGTGTTAGGGCTGATGGGTAATGAAGGTTGGAGGAAGGCTAGGCTTGGATTGGGCTGAGGTGTGGTGTGGGCGTTATGAATGATGAAGGTTGGAAGAAGGCTAGGTTTGGATTGGGCTGAGGGATCAATGAAGGTTAGAGGAGGTTAGGTTTGGACTGGGCTGAGGGCTCAACTCTTTGGTCGAGCAAGGGCTATGGAGACGACTTACCCCCGTTTCACAAAGAAATAAACCCTTAGGAACTTCCTGTGGTCATTATTGAATACATGAATGTAGATGCAAATGCATGTCCTAATTCCATGGTCATCTTTCTAGAATGAATGTATGAATGCAGGTGCCTTTCGCTTTTTGAATTTTTTTTGAAATTTTTTTTTTTTTTTTTTTTGAATTTTTTTTTTTTTGAAAGGGCACCGAATGACTGAGAATGTATGCACATGTCCTAAGTGGTTAGGGTCACGCCTAGAGGTTGAGCCTGTGTTGGCCAGTGGTAAGGTCAATCCTAATGTGATCTAAATCAACGTCTAAGGTCAAAGTCTGTGCTACCCTAGTAGTCAAGGTCAAGACCTAAGATCAGAGTCTATGTGGACTCTAACGGTCATGGGTCAAAACCTAGGTCAAAAGTCTGTGGTGGACTAAGGTCGCAGACTAGGGCAGAAGTCAACAAAGTCACTATGGGCTATGAAATGCATGATGTGAACTAGAAGATGACCATGACTATATGAAAGTGTTGTGTTAAACCTAGAACTGTACATGGCTAGACCCATACATGCACATATATACAAGACACGTGATGACAAGTCAAACTATGGTCGGTCTAGTTAAGTCAGAGATGTACCACGCCTAAGGCAGATCTGGTCCAGTTTTCACCACTTGCAATTAGCGATGTTGGCCAAGATACCCTTATGCACACGCATCAGTAACCGTGCACACACGGCATGGCGGGATAGACTTGCCTTAGCCATGCGATCAATTACCACATGCAACAAGGTAGTTTCCCCTTATGGTAGTCTCGAGCATAGAACATGCCCATATTGAGACCAAGGTGCCTAAAGTACGACCTTATTCGAAAGGTCACATGCAAAATGCAAAATCCAATAAACGTGATGGGAATTACGAGACTTTCAAGTCTGTCCACTTCACTAACGGTGATTATCCCCAGTGAAGTCGCCAAATTGTAGGACGTGGGCGCGCCCTCAGCGTATTAGCGGCGCGCGGCTTGTACTACATCGAGGTGCTTTGCGTGGCTTGACACGAATCCGCACGTGAGTGCGTGGGTGTGTTGTCGAATGAGGGAGTCCACCGTTGCCTAGATAGGTTATTCTACGACGCCCGAAACGTTGGTGCCAAATCAATGGCCCTACGTCCAATCAAGTAACCAGTCGTGTTCGGGGACATGTACGAATCAGATCTGTAACCCAATTCGCCCGCATGTAGCCGGCCTCTATTCTGGTCTCATTGTAATTCCATTCATCATGATTATTGAATGCACATAACTACGTTTTATCACACTTAGAAGCAACTAACCCTAGAATTACTACGAAAGTGTGTTACTATTATGCACAAAGACTTACCTAACCTAAAAATTGTGACACTTTGTATTAATCATGTTAAAACGGTGCCTAAAACAGGTGTCCATGGTATCTGATTAAAGTGATTCACATAATTCCGGTCTTTGTTTAGAAATATATAACAAAGTTATACAACAATGACAAAATGCAATAAGATGAAGTGCATAAACTTCAAAGTATATGCAAACTCATCTACCCTAAATCTGCAAAGAAAACAAAAAATTAGTTTGTAAAACGCAATGAAACGAATCCTTTGCTTGATGCTACATAAAACAAAGAAAATGATTGTTAGTCCTTGATAAAACGCAAGTGCAATGGATCTCTCGCCTTCAATTGCTATACAAAATAAAGAATGTAGTATTGACAATGAATAAATAATGAATGAAAACTAAAAACCAATGAAAACTTGCAAACATTGTGAAAAACCTACATATTTACATGAAAACAAGTTAAAAGTGAGTTTCTACATTGCTTTAATTATATTATAAAACTCATAACAATGGTTAGTCAATATTAAAGAAAATGGAGAGATTATTGGTGAGTAATCTCAGAATTCAACCTTTGTTATCGCTTGTTGATTCGAAAGAGAATCGATGCTTTGAACTAAAACGAAAGTATAATGTGTTTTGAGTGTTTTGAGTGTTTTAGAGAGAGAGAGAGAAGCGTAGGAAGCATATGAAGTCGTGCGGAATGAGCAAGGCAAGAGCGTATTATAGGCACGAGGCAAAAACGGAGCAAAAAAACCCTGCGTATATACCTCAGGATGAGCGTATACGTCATGAGAGCGTATATACCCATCCTGAGCGTATATACGCTCTTTGCTTTCCATAAATTTTGGCAATGAGTTGAGCGTATATACGCTGTGTGAGGACGTATATACGCTCCTGTTGAGCGTATATACGCTCAGCTCCTGCGTTATATACGCTCAACGATTTCGTATATTCTTCCAAAACTCGAGAATATTTCGATTTCCTCGATTTTATTCGTGATTTCCCTTGATTCGACGCACCTAGACACCCTTGCTCTCCAAGCAAGGATTTCTAGAATGCTAGAAGGTTCCACGTATTTCCGGAGTATTTTCCTAATTATTCATGTATTTTCTGCGTATTCTGCGTATTTAAACATGCAAAATCATAGAAATCATAGAAAATCAGAAAATAATTTACAAAATACTGGCGGATTCAGAAAAAAGTGACGCGCATATGAAAATCAAAAGCATGAGAATCGCCTTTGAAACCTTTGAACTTTGAAAACCTTTGAAAAAACTGAAAAGAAAGTATTTTTACCTTGCCTTGACCTTGTCTCAATATTTCCGAGTACGACCTCGCGTATTTCAACTTTATGAATTCAAAGCATCTTTCTGATTCGAACAAACCGACGACGCGGTATGTTTCATCACGGATTACTCATTTGGGAGACACATTTTCAGGTCTACACTAGCTCTAAGGAAATCGTAAGTTTATATTCGTTGGATTTCTAGTGTTACTCACAGTGAATAGGGATTTTTTTAGGTGACGGTTTTGTTTACTCACGTGCATAGCATGTATCGTTCATAGTTACAAACTTACGATTTCTCAACCTTTTAGCGATGATTTTATCTCAACACAAAAAAGTGTTGATCTTGTGTGCAAAAAAACACGGAAAAATGAATTAGTCTCAACACTTCCTTATTGTGTCGAAGTCATAGTGTCTAAAAATCACTATTTGTAGTAGTGAATGACGCGAGCAATTGAAGAGAATTTTGAAATTTAAAGGCAAGAAACAATAGATTTTCGATAAGAATTCAAGTATGTAAGATGTGTCTTTAGAGGCAAGCACAATAGACTTGTTGCTAAAAAATATGTTTTAGAGGCAAACAATATTCAATTGATGCTAAAAATGTACCTTTAGAGCAACCGCAATATACTTGTCGCTAAAAAATATGTTTAGAGCAACCAACATTCAAGTGATGCTAAATGTACCTTTAGAGGCAACCACTACACACTTGTCGTAAAACATATGTTTTAGGGGCAACCTTATTTACTTTATGTGATGCTAAAAGAGACTTTTAGAGGCAACCTTACTTTGGTTGCCTCAAAGAGTTGCCTCTAGATGTAGTTTTTTTTTTGTAGTGTACCTGGTATAAACTCTAACACCTCCATCGAAGGGGATGTTCCTGGGTTGCCCCAGGGTAGTTCACTTTGAGTTTTGTAGGTACTTGGATTGCACATCAAGTTCAACACCACCAGCATCGACCCGTTGGACACTGCCACGTCAACAGTACCAATTATTGTACCAACAAGTAGTATAAAGAAATTGATGAGTTAGATCAAATACACCTTTGTAGTGCATGTTTTTGGCTTCAATTAATATTCCTGTTGCTTCATTTTCACTTCCATCAATCCATAAACACATGATTTTCTTTAAAATCAAAGATAGATGATGGATAAAGTAACAAAGAGAAGACGTAACTCAAAGATATCAGGGAGAATGACGATAAGTGAAGAGGTAGAAGGTTAGATCTATGGTTAGATGGAGAAACACAAAAAAGATCTAGAATTAGGGTTTATATTTTTGTAATCATGGTTTATTGATTATGAGGACAAGGAGTATCTCTTCTAGGAGTGTCATCGCTAGACCCAGTATTTTTGAACCCTCACCTGCCATGCCCAGTAGTAGTAGCATAGTCCCCTAGTGTTTTGAATTATGACAAACACTAGGGGACTACGACCTACGGTTTGCAATTTTTTTTGTAAATTTTGTTGTGTTTTTGGTTTATTGTTGTCCGTTGATTTGATTTGCTGAAAYTTGTTTGTTTACTATTTTGCAAACCTAAGTGGGAAGGGAAAAGCCTCAAGCATTGGATAAATTATGAAGAACAAAGGTATGRATTCTRGAATTTTCTTGAGTAACTTTCTTTTCAATTAATATGTAAAACTACAAATTCTTCATACTTCATTGACTATTTTTGTTTAATTTGATAAATAACAACTTTTTATCCTAGTATGGTTGAAATCTTATATGTTGTGTTGGATTTTGTTGCAAAGCATGTGACCTTAATATATGTTCTTTCCTTTATTTTAGATTTATACTAGCATTCAGTGTAATGGAGTTAGTAGTTAGTAGTTGGAGAAAGAAAGTTGCCAAAAAGGAATATGTACTAAGAGAGTCTAAGGGAGGTAGAGCCAACTTCCACATGTATTAGTGCTTCGGTACCATACATCAGGGTGTAAGGAGAGTGACCAGTTGATCTCTTCATAGTGGTCCTCAAAGACCAGAGGGTACTTGGAAATTCTTCCAACCAGAGCCCTTTCTTATCATCCAGCTTCTTCTTCAATCCATTCAGAATTTGCTTATTGGCTGCTTCTGCCTGTCTATTTGAATGCGGATGACAGACTATTGAGAATGCAACTTTGATCTTGAACTCTGCTAACCAAGCCTTTAATGGATCATTGTCAAATTGTCTCCCATGATCAAATACTATGCAGATAGGAACATCATATCTGGTAAGCACATTTTGCTATAGGAATTTCCTGACATCCTTTTCWGAAATGTTGGTTAGGCCCTCAGCCTCAATCCACTTGCTGAAGTAATCCACAACAACAATAAGGCACCTTTTCCCTCCTTGATCCTTTGGAAATGGCCCCAGGATATCCACACCCCACTGAGCAAAGGGGATAGGATTAAGCACTAGTTGAAGATCATTTGCTGATTGATTGATGGAAGGTGAGAAYCATTGGCATTTGTCACATTCAGTTACCATTTTCTTAGAGTCAGCATTCATAGTTGGCCAATAATAACCATAACAAAGATCYTTATGAACCAGGGTCCTAGAACCGACATGATGGCCACAAATACCTTCATGTATTTCCCTAAGGATATAGTGTCCCTTTTCAGGGTCAACACACTTAAGAAGTGGTTGAGAGGTGTGCGACTTTTTATACATTTCACCATCAATGATGGTGTATCTTTGAGCTGCTAGTCTGACCTTCCTTGCCTGTGCCTTATCAGAAGGTAATGTGCCATGTTGTTAATASGCTATAATGTCAGCCATCCTTAGAGGAGGTGGACCAACTTGGAACACATACATTGCCTTACACTCTGTGCTCCTCTTGGGAAGCACCTCCATGAAAATTGACCTAGTTAAATTTTGGAAAGTTGTTGTGGCCAGCCCTGCCAGTGCATCTGCTATGATCTTGTCTTCTCTTGGAATCATGCACACCTCCAAAGACTGTAGTTTTGAAGCCAACTCTTTCATTCTGGTGTAGTAAGATTAAAGGATTGGTTCTCTGACTTCATACTCCCCCCTGTACTGGTTGGTAACTAGTTGGGAATTAGTCATGAAACAGACTCTTGTAGCTCCTATTGATAGACATAACTGCAAACCAGCAATGGCAACTTCATACTTAGCTTCATTTTTGGTTGCTTGAAACTRAARTTTCAGGGCATATTCAATGACATCTTGTTCCAGTGAGAGCAGAACCACATCAGCTCCAAATCCAGTGTCAGTGGATGRACCATCGGTGTACACAATCCAGGGCACTGTTTGAGTGGTTTGCTCTTCATAATATGAACACTCAGCCAGGAAATCAGCTAAGGCTTGTGCTTTGGTAGCAGTCTTGGGTTGGAAAGTAATTCCAAAACCAGTTAATTCAAGTGCCCAATTTCTTAATCATCCTRATTTTTCAATCTTCTCYAATGACTTCTCCAACGGTAGGTCAGTCAAGACAACTATGGGATGAGCATTAAAATATGGCCTCAACCTTCAGGCTATTGTGATGACAGCATAGGCAACTTTTTCAATCATTGGATACCCGGTGAAGGTTCTGTGGTACTCAAGAGGGGGGTGAATTGAGTATCCTAGTTGTTAGCTAATTTTTCTTTCTTTTCGGATTGTGTATGAGGAACCAGTTGGGTTGGTTCCTGTAAGCAGCGGAATAAAAGCAAATTAATAAGGAACACAAAGATTTAACGAGGTCCACCCAACTATGGGCTAAGTCCTCCTACCCTATGTTCTTTTATTAATTTMCTTCGTAAAACAAAGAACACGCTCCCTGTTKTTTCCCTACTCTGGGAACCARCATACCCCACAGTCAACTCTAAATGTGCACTCGACTCATACTCGTAAGTCCAACTTGTGTTTGAACTCACAAACACTCACCTGGCTTCTAACCCCTCTRTTGAATGCCTTACAATATCAAAGTTTCTCTCTTTTGAATTTACTTCTCAAAAGCTAATAAGAGAATTGATTTGCTCGATTTGTGCTGTTGTATATGACTTGAAGTAGGGTTTTGTGCTCGTGTGTTTTCTCTCAAAAATCCTCTTTTTCAACCGTGGAAAGAGATGTGAAATATATGAACTTAGATGAGTATATATATATGCATTATTGAAACCTAAACCCTAGTTACCATAAAATCACATAGCTTGTCGGTCAAGGCAAGATGTGATTTTCTGAAAGTATTTATCTTATTTGACTTAATCACACGGATAGAATCAAATAAGATAAATACTCCTAGGATTTAGGTAACCAAAATATATCCTCATCTATTTTCCAGCTGCTTAGAATATTTAAAAAAAATCTTTGAAAAATATTTTAAGAAAATATTTTTCAAATCCGTAGCTATTATATTCCACGTAGAAATCCAGCTGGTTCCCCGGCCTGGTTCCCTAGGATGAGTATGTTATGAATTCTRTTCAAGACTTCTACCAGAATTTTCATAACATGACACAAAAACACTTAAGCACTTATAACACCCTTACAAACAAATCATACTACGGAGCACATTACATGAAAAACTATATTTAAACATTTAAGAACTTAATTCTTCCATTCTTCATGTAATCTTCAAGACATTGAAGCTTCCTTGAATTCTTCAGTTAAAGAYATCTCAACTACTACACATGTGAAAGACTTCGAAAGGCTTCCATGCCCTAAGTCTTGGAATCAACTCAACTACTACACATGTAACATGGTTAATGTACAATAAAGAGAGTATGACTACTTTTCAGTATAGCAGTCTAGGAAACAKTTCCTACTGGTTCCCCGCCAGTACATAGAGCATTTATTCACTCAGTTGTTCCTTGTAAGGAGACAAGTTAGTTTCAACATATAACTCATATAAGTATTAACTTGTCTGGGAWACGGTATTCTATAATAGTTGGTTCAACCAAMTATATTCAATGTAAAGTATCCTGTTTCCTGAAGCTGTTTGTCATCACTCAAAACATAAGGGACTCAACAAAACTCAACAAATTCCCCCTTTTTGATGATGACAAACCAATTGAAGTTCCTGCAACCAAAGAGTTAGAAAAACCTCAACTTATGTACTCAAAAGAATTTGAGCACTACCCGCAGACTCAATGAGTCAAATGAACAAGTTAGCTAACCTAACTAGTTCCGAGAAATGAAAAAAAATAAAAAAATAAAGACTCAAAACAGAACTGACTCCCTACTCTAATAATAAACTACTATTATTGACTCAATCTAAACTAGCAGGTTTCAGGCTTCAACTTTCTACATGATTTCCCCCTTTTGGCATCATTATAAAGATTCTCAAGTGAAGGCAATATGCACAAATTGTTAAATGTGCTCATCCAAGCAGTGGCATCAACCACCATTCAAGTGTTATGCTACAAGAAAGATTAGTCAAGCAATTCATACCATAGGAGAGTTAATAGTTCAACAAAAGAACCCAAATCCACATAGAAAGAATGTTCGTGGATAGGGTGAGAATAGAGACCAGCAAAATCAGTTATTATAGAATTAAAAATAAAGGGGAGGGGAAATAGGAGCAAACAGCATCACTCCTCTCCATCATACTCTTCCTCCTGTTCTTGATGCTTAGTTTCTTCATCTTCTGCATCACCATCATCAACCTCTTCCTCAACCACTTCATCCTCCTCTACAGGTTCTTCATCCTTGTCATCCTCATGCTGCTGCTCTTTTTCTTTGGAGAGTACTGGTTCCTCAATCCTTGGAACTTCTTGATTGCTTGCAGCAGCCAATGCAGAAACCTGAGCTTATGGGGGAACAGAGTCAATTCCTGGAGCCATTTGAGTCTTGATATCAGGAAGAGTAAGGAGCAACAGTTGTGTATCAGCTAGGTCCTTCTCCATTTGCTATATTTTGGTATTGAAAGAAGTTGAAATACCTTGGACTAGTTCCATCAGCTTCCCAAGAGTTTTCTCCTAGCTCTCCATCCTATGTAGAACCACACTCGAACCTACTGATTCTTTAGTCTATGCCTTCTTTTTGGCAGGCTGCTTCACCTCCACTGGTTCCTCCATTTTAAACCTTAACACATTAGCACGAACATCAAGACCCTTTTGCTYCAGAAAAGCCTTGGTGAACACTGTTACATGAACAATAGATCCACTCAAGGAGACTTTGTTATTCTTGAGCAATTAGGTGATGACTGAACCATACGACAAAGAATGATGAGATGAACCATAACAGTTCATGATATGATTGAGCATCAGGGAAGGGAGGTTTATCTTGATTCTCTTCATCATRAGTTYGTCGTACCTCTGGATGTTCCCCCTTAGATTGTGTTGGTTCATTAACATTAGAACCAACAGTCTCTTAGGGATCATCGTGAGGCATGATCTCCTTTGATGTGGGTTGGGTTGATTTTTGTGGTGAAGGTTATTTTTGTGGTAGATCTTTTGTGGTGACAGGTGATTTTGTGGGATAAGATGTTTTGGAAGCTACAGTAGAAACCGGTTCAGTTGGGTTTTGGTCGGTTTGAGGAGGGTTTAAGGGAAATTCAGTGATCCCCTGAGTAGAATGGAAAGAATCACTTGCATGTCCTCTACCCTTCCCTCTCCTTGCTGTGTTGGCACCAGTTTTGCTTCCCATGTTGCAAAAGTTAATTTTATGATCGGAGATGATGATGTTTAGTACTCGAATGAACAGTGTTTCGATTTCGAATTTTAAAATAGAGCACTTAGAGAGAGATGGAATTTTGAGTGATGAAGAGAGAAGTTTTGCTGCAAAACAAGGGTTAGTACAGTGTGTATATATAGAGAGAGATCAAGGAAGTATATATCAATGAAAGAAGTCAGTTGAGCCAAGAAAAGCAACTGTACAATTTTGAAATTGAATTTGCAATGATCACTTGCCATAAATATCTCAACCAACTTGTAATTTAGGCATGTGTAAGATATAACTTGATCRTCAAACCAAAATAACTGAAGTCGGATATATTTMTTTCCAAAAAGAATTATTTCCTAAGTAATTTTGCAAAAATATATAAATATTAATCGGAAAACATATCAGAGCTAATCTGTTGTTTCCCCTTGCTGGTACATGTTCGGAACCACTTCACCCTGTTTCTGGCAAACTTAGTTCAACAAACCTATTTTCTTGCAACGATGGTTTTTAATCCTTTTGAGATATCAACACTTGAARGATTTCGACATAGGTATGTACACACACCATATAAGGGAATACAATTCTAGCCAATCATTGAGGGAAATAGTATAAACCACATCACCAAAACCTACTAGACCTAATGACACAGTAAGGACTCAAAGAACTCTAGAACCTAACTAATCCTAATAAGACTCTTAATTTACAAAAAGATTCTCGACACAAAGGTTTAGTGAAGATATCAGCAATTTGATCTTCACTTTTTTAAAACAATAACTCCACCAAGCCTTTCTCAACATAATCTCTTAAGAAGTGGTGCCTAATTTCAATGTGCTTGGTTTTGGAGTGTTGGACTGGATTCTTAGAAAAAATTATAGCACTAGTGTTATCACAATAGATTGGAACTCTATCATAAATAACACCAAAAGCTTTCAGCTGGTTCATGATCTACAACAACTAGGGACATCATGAGGCTGCAGCAATATACTCTGACTTAGCTGTGGATAAGGCCATTGAATTTTGTTTCTTAGAACCCCAAGATATTAGGAAAGCGCCAAAAAGTGTGCCATACTTGAAGTGCTATTCCTATCAACAAGAAAATCAGCATAATCTGCATTTGTGTACCCGAACAGATCAATWGAACTAACTTTGGGGTACCACAGGCACAGATTTGTTGTTCCCACAAGATACTTAAGTATCCTTCTAACAGTCTTCAAATGAGACTTATTTAGATTGCTTTGAAACTTGGCACACAATTCAACAAAAAACACAATGTCAGGTCTACTGGCAGTTAGGTAAAGGAGAGATCCAATCATTCCTCTATACAGTGAAGCTTCAACAACTGTTCCTTTCAAATCAGCATCTATTTTTGAAGATGTAGGAACAAGTGTATCATAAGTGTTGTTGTTCTCCATGCCAAAGTTTTTCAGCAACTCTTTTAAGTACTCTTGCTGCTGAATCATGATTCCATCAGTTGTTTGCTTAAACTACTAGCCAAGGAAGAAWCCCAATTCTCCCATCATGCTCATCTCAAACTCACTCTACATAAGATTAACAAACTCATCACATACCACCTGATTAGTAGCACCAAATAAAATATCATYAACATAAATATATACTATAATCAAGTGGTTCCCCCTGGTTTTGATAAACAATGTTTTGTCCACTATTCCCCTCTTGTAGTCATTCTCCATTAGGAAGGTGGACAATCCTTCATACCAAGCTCTTGGAGCTTGCTTCAATCCATATAGTGCTTTTTCCAACATGTAAACATGTTGGGGGAACAACTTGTCTTCAAAAACAGGTGGCTGCTCTACATATACTTCTTCCTTCAAGTATCCATTCAAAAAGGCAGTCTTCACATCCATCTAAAACAACTTCATATTCATGTGAGCAACATAAGCAACTAATATTCTGAAAACCCATTTTGTACCAATGACTGACCTTTCCTTTGGTCTAGGTACTGATGTACGTATTTTATATCCCATTTTTAGAGTATTATTATTACTATTTATTTTTTTAGTTTTGAGTTAGTTTTGTCTTTGTTTTGAGTCTATTTCCTCATTTCTTTCTCCAACCCTATAACTGCCGCGTTTAGCGTTTTTGGTGAAGTTGATCGGTTTTGATCGGTTTGATTAGTTTTGTAGGCACTCATTTGATGAGCATTGTTAGGAGATGTTTTGACACACTTTGGACTGTTCGAGGCTCGGGATTATGGTTTGTGTCACCTTTGRTGAAGTTTTGGAGCGTTTTCGGCACTTTCGGATGTGTTAGGCAACTTCAATTGACCATAACTTTCGGCAAACTTATTATTTTGATGTAATTCTACTTGGAGGTGAAAGTATGTTTCGGTAACTTCGAAACGACTGGTCATATGCCTGATTCCGACTTAAACTGAAGAAGTTATGGCCATTTCGTTTCCTAATCGCAGTCTAGTAGCGCCCAGCAGCGGGCGCTACTRTGCTCCGGATTGCTTTCTTGGCTTTTCTATTTTTGCTTTTGTGTTTACCTTTTCTTTTCTTGGTTTTGGCTGGTTGTATTTCCACTTGTTGGGACTTTTGATCCACTCATTTTTCATTCTTGTAAATACACTTTTGCTCTTATTTTCTTTCTCTTAGTTTTAGCTAGTAGCTTTCAAGTTCTTCATTACTATTCATCATCTTCTCCAATTTTCTTTTGCACCTTGAAGCTTGTAACCTTGGAATTCTTGCACCAAATTTTATATTGAAGCTCTTGTAACTATTCTCTATCTCTTGCATTTTCTTTATTTCATTTTGGTTAAGTATTTCAAGAATTGCATTTTTTGGGTTTTTACGAGATTTTCTTAGTTTTACCTATATCTTTAGATCTTGTTGTTTAGCTTGTTAAATATGGATGTTATTATGTTTTTAAGCATGTGTGAGTAGTTTACTTGCTAGGGTTGGGTGAAACCCTCATTTCACCATGTAACTTACATTACTTGCTTGAGGTTTATGCTTGTTTTTGCCATGACTTGTGCGGCTAGGAGGTGCAATTGCTAAATATCATGCTTAGCTACCATGATAGTTTTACTAGGGACCTTTAACGAAGGAACAAGAGTTGAACTCTTAGGTGAACTCCTCCTAGCTACTTAGATGAAGGAACCATGAGAATAGGGGCCGGATGTTACTAGCTTTCGCGACTTTTGTGCTTAAACCGAGCTTGTGACCAAGCCATGAGAATAGGTCTTGGATTGTAATTGAGGTTCTCCTAGCTTGCTTGAGAGAGTGGTTTAGGGCCTTAGAAAGTCTCCCCTTGTTGGTTGATTCATGTTCGTTTGCCTCATTGCTTGTGTTCGGGTATTGCATGTGCGTTTTGTGTGGTGAAACCCCAATCCTAGTGCCTTAATTGTTTGTTCCTCTCATGTTAATAGTGTTTGTGACCACACTATTAACCTTGTTCTTGGCTTATCTTGTCGCCTCGATAACTAATCGATGCTTAAAACGTTTTTCCCGTGGGTTCAACCCTTACTTGCCCTTGCTATTAGCATAATGAGACCGAGTTAAGTTTTATCTTTGGTAGCCACAACGACGGGCTATCAAATTTTGGCGCCGTTTYCGAGGATTAACGGTTTGTTACATTGATTTCGTTATTGTTTGAATGAGACTAAGTTGTTGTATATATATTTTTATTTTGTTTGTTTTGTTCTTTTTATCCTTTTTTGCCTTTTAATGGCAATTTTCTCCCTTCCTCAGTATGAGATGAATTATTTTGGAAATATTATTGGAGGGTTGGAGAATTTATTGGTATTTATCATTGTTTTGAGAAGTGAGATATTTGCGATGTAATTTAAGAGGGCTTGAATGATGAAACGAGCATTACAAAAAAAAACGCAGTTTAGCGACTGACCTCAAAAGTAGTCGCTAAAATCCAATTTAGCGACTGAAGGAGACTAGTAGTCTCTATTTTGCGACTAAAAATAAGTTAGTCGCTAAGTAGTCACTATCTTGCAACTATAAGAAAAAACTGCGACTAAATATTACTCGCTAAGCTCAAATTTTTTGGCGTGTAAAAAGTTAAGAATGGTAGTGACTGAAATTTAAGGTTAGCGACGGCATGGGTAGTTGCAATGTATTTTTAACAAAAAAATAAAATAAAATAAAATAAATGTCAATTGCTTTGGCTAAGTAAAGTCACGCTCTCCTGCCTTTTCATTTACACCATTACACGAGCCCCTTCAACTCACCAAATATAAAAACCCTAAGCTACTTCTCACTCCCACCTAATCTAGGTTGCTCACCCACGACGATTTCCCAAAGACAGACGTTACTGCCGCCGATCACTCCTATTTCTGTCGTCGTTCACTGTTGTTGCTGCCGCCGTTCACTACTGTTGATGCCGCCGGTTTCGCTGCTGCTGTTACAGTGTTGCTCGCGTTGTTGCTACCCGTCGTCACTGCTATTTCCCATCAATTATGCTGCCTCCGACCACCTGCGCTACCGTCAACATTGCTACCTCAAGTATCCCTAATTTTGTTACTATTTTGAATTAATAGATCTTTATGTTTGTTACATTTGATGATTTATAATTTTTGCTTGTATTTTTTGTTTTATTATGAGAAGCCATGGGAGACATACCAAGCAGATATGTCGATTGACCTAAAGAAGCACCATACGCCTAAAACAATGCTGGACAGAATGGCCTTTTTGGACTCTTAAGGCTCTTCGTTGGCCTACTGATAATTTCTTCCAGGTTATTTCTTTCTCTTTTTATTTTAATTTATGTTATAAATAAGTATGATATAACCCTTCAACAAAATTGATAGATTGAAATTTCATTTTCATTTGTTTAGTTTTGTTTGATTATTGGTGATTGGGGTTAGGTCACAGGTGATTCATTGCAAAATGGATGTTACGCTTTAAAAAAAATGCTCATAAATGGATGTCATGCTCAGGCTGATAGGTCACAACCAAGTAGTTTTTATTTATATGTTTTTGGTATCAATGACCATGTGAATATATGATGGAAGTCATTATTTTAGTCCATGTTCAGCAATTTGTGTTTGTTTTTTCTTTCTTTTCATTTGATTTACATGTTCAAGAATAATCACCATGCCATTTTTCTAATTTTGTTATTTCATTTTATGGCATATTATATGCACTCATATAATTAGTTGTATAGTTGTATGGTTGTATTTGAATAATTTGATTTGTTATTGACATTGTCAATACTAAGGAGAAAAATTATAAAATGGACAAACATTTACAGAGTAATTTATTAATATGGTGTATATTATATGAATTCTTAATAYGAATTGAATGTACGAAGTTGATCAAGTAAATTAAAAGGGTTATTCTTATAAATAACTTAAARAATTATTCTATGCCCTCTTTTTCTTGGATATTCGGGTTGACTTTTTTACTTTTCATAACGTTTTTAGACATTTACAACAGTGAAATATTTCTTTTATACTCTCTTTTGTCGAAATCAAACATTTACTTTAATGATTACCTTTAGCACGATGCTTGAGATAAAAGTAATAAGTAAGATGGTTATAAAATTTGAAACTAATTAAGGGGAAAATAAGCTAATSTAGTGACAAAAGAAAAATTGGATGAAAAAATAGGGGCATGGAAGGTTTTTCACCCTAAATTGAATGCATGTAAATGCAATTTATCTTCTAAAAGCGTCATGTATGTTTAACTTTTGGTATATGGCATGATACAGAGGAGGAATGGATTTTGTGCAATGATGCTGGAAACGGTGGTAGCGATGCTAAGGAGGTGGGAGGAATGCTCTTTGCCTCTTTTACTGCAAATCTCTTAGGAAGCCTAGAATGATCGTATGCATCTCATGACCATTATGGAGGTGGTGAACCCAAGGTGGTATGAGCGCGCCTTGGTGTTTACTGTGCAGGGTGTCTTCTTCAACGCCTACTTCCTCACCTGCATTCTCTCCCCTGAGCTTGCCCATCCCGATTGTCCAAAATTGATGATCATAATTGACAGTTTTCTGAAGTTAAGTTAGTAAGGTTATATATCATGAAAAGACCTTTCAATTCTGATGTAAACCACACTAACAATATATAACAATTCAATTCTCTTGTTGGTTGTTTTTGGTGATGGCAATTATGCAGGACATCCACTATCAAGGTCGAGATTTGAAGGAGGCTCCTGCTCCGGTTGGCTATCACTAAACATACATCTGAAATCGAAAAATCCATGAAGCTAATGAAATTCAGATTCAGGATTGTTACAAGTACTAGGAAAATGTGTTTTGGGGAGTACGAGTCTAGTAGGCGGCGTATAAGCCTTGAAGCATACAAGCTAAGCTGCTGCTGCTGCCGGTCACTCTTGTTGCTACCGTCAACGTTGCTACCTTAAGTAAGCATCCCTAATTTTGTTACTTTTATTGGGAAAACTTATGTTGAGTTTATCTTAATATACATCTCAACTGATAAACTCTGCCTTTTCTCTTTCTTCATTTATGCTTGAATCGACTTTAGTTTGAGTGTATTTGATTATGTAAGAGCTTGACTGTTTGAGTAATAAGATCTAAAGTCTCATATCAATGATATTTGGGTGTGTCAAATCAGATTCATGTCATATATATTATATATATGTTTTCCTATTGTTGTATAATATATTTGATTGTCGAAGCTTATATAGAATAATTTACTGGATTCCCCCCCCCCCCCCCTATTTGTTGGATTGCAAATATTATCTATTCATCATATTTTTGCAGCAAATTCATGGGTTTTGTTGATCATAGAACTCAGACTAATGTGACTAAAGTTGCTTTTGATGATGTTAGTAGGAAAACTTTGAATTATTTGAGTATGGACAGGTCAGTATGCTTTCTTATCTAAGTTGATAAAAGCTATTTCAAGTAGATATTGCATTGTACATTCTTAGGAGGAACGCATTCGCAATGGCTTTGATATTAATATCAGAGATTAATCTCTATTGATTATTTAATATATATCTTTATCATTTTTATTTGACAAGAGTTTCTGAGATTGTGGTTCAAAGATAATTGTGCTAGTTGAGCCTTATTTCACGTAGTTCAAAGATAATAGACTTTGTCCCAAAATGTCTTTGTTGTGCTTAAATGAATACAAAAAAGTTCTAGAGAGCTTAAATGAATATGATAAGACATGAATGATGTGAGAAAGACTGAAATAGATTGGTTTGTGAGATGTTAGGAACAATAACGCCCAAAAATGGCCTAAAATGATCTTATTTAATAGACTGTCCCAAAATGACTTTGTGTATTCATAAATGAATACAAACAAGTTCTAGCAAGCTTAATTAAATGTGATAAGACATGAATGATGTGTGAAAGCATGAAATAGGTCAGTTGGTGAGATGTTAGGAACAAAAATGCCCAAAAATGACCTTAAATGATCTAATTCAATAGACTTTGTCCCAAAACAACTTTTTTGTGCATATAAATGAATACAAACAATTTCTAGAAAGCTTATATGAATGTGATAAGACATGAATGATGTCTGAAAACGTGAAATAGGTAGATTGGAGAGATGTTAGGAACAAAAACTCCCAAAAATGGCCTAAAATGACCTAATTCAATAGCTACTTGCTGGGTTTATGGCCTTAAAACTAGGTTACTATTAATTTCTAATGTGTTTATGGGCTTATGGCCTTAAAACGTGACGTAGCTACTTGCTGTTATTGCTTTATGGCCTAAAAACTTTCTTCTAGCTACTAGTTGATTATTTTTTGGGATTTTTGGGGCTAAGACACATGTATACTAGTTTTTAATCAGATATACACCCAAAGACCTTACATTCATTTTGATTAAGTTATATATTTTATATGCTATTTAATCAAATGAGATACTTTGTGTAGGATGAATACAAGAAGAAACTAGTTGAGTACACTGACAAAGGAGTTACAAAAGCACTCGATGAAGTGTTTTTGGAAGTTGTTGATGGTCGCAAGAAGGGTAAAGTCTATGGGTTGAAGATCTCTTTTTTTTGTATATGAGATATAGCTCAAGTTGTAATTGAAAAGCTACTAGCTTGATTAGCTAGAGAGCTCCTATTGCAGATGTAGTACTTCCAACTTAGTTTGTTATCATTAGAATATAATGAGTAAAATTTGTGAGCTCATTTGTATGAATTATGAGAAACAATTCGTGTTCTCGTTTATATTAATCAATCGACAGTTTTTAATATTAAATTGTTGCTCTTATATTTGGAAGCGAGTCTAAATAGGTAACTATATAGTCTCCATTTTATATTATCTCAGTCGCTAAAAATAGCGAATTAGCGATCACAATATTAGTCTCTTCATCAATATGTTAGTCACCAAATAGTGACCGCCATGCTAGTCGCTACCATTGAAAAGTTAGTTGCAAAATAGCAACCACTTAATTAGTCGCTACCAAAAAGTTAGTCGTTATATAGAGACAAGCCGACAACTATAATAATCTCCAAAAAAAAAAAAGGTGTCACTGAATTGCAACTAACCTATTAGTCGCTAAAGTAAAAAGTAGTYGCTAAATTGCAACCAAAAAAGGTGGTTGCTAAATTGCGACTAACTTGTCAGTCGCTAAGTAGTCGCAAAACAACGACCACACCATATTTCAGTTGCTATTTTCAAAATTGCGACCAAGGTTTAGTGACCACCGAAAAATTAGTCTCTTCCGGTTGTTAAGCCTAAATAGCGATTGCTTTTAAGAGAAAGGCGGTCGCTAATGGCGGTCGCTATTTTATCTTTTTCTTGTAGTGGAGGGCGTTTGTTGAGTCTTTGTCATGTGGTCAATTCCTAGCGTATAATTTGAATGATGCTTGGAGCCTATTTGAGTGGCTAGCTAGGCATACTTATGAGAAGGAGATGGCCAACGTGAGGTTGTATGACTATTGTAACAAAAGCTCGTWTGAGGAATATGCTTGTGATTATTTGGATTCTCATGTTTCTAATGTTGGTAATCTTGATGTAAACCATCAAGTTTCACATGGTTTGTACATGAACTCCATTGACTTGCCCCATGTTCCCCTGCATGAACCTAACACCCTTTCCCAAGTTTCTTTTCATGATGCCTACCTTCCCATTGATGATGGATTTTGGAGTAGGGATGTAGATGAACCAAACACTTGTTTAGTGAATCTAATTCATGAGAAGAAAGATGAAGATTTTGAGGTTATGGGTGAAT
>SNQN01005073.1:0-14678 GCA_008642245.1 Bassia scoparia | reverse complement strand
GGTGCAATTGCTAATTATCATGCTTAGCTACCATGATAGTTTTACTAGGTACCTTTGACGAAGGAACGAGAGTTGAACTCATAGGTGAACTCCTCCTAGCTACTTAGATGAAGGAACTATGAGAATAGGGGCCGGATTCTAGGGATGTTACTAGCTTTCGCGACTTTTGTGCTTAAACCGAGCTTGTGATCAAGCCATGAGAATAGGTCTTGGATTGTAAGTGAGGTTCTCATAGCTTGCTCGAGAGAGTGGTATACGACCTTATAAAGTCTCCCCTTGTCGGTTGATTCATGTTCGTTTACCTCATTGCTTGTGTTCGAGTGTTGCATGTGCATTTTGTGTGGTGAAACCCCAATCCTAGTTCCTTAATTGTTTGTTCCTCTCATGTTAATAGTATTTGTGACCACAATCTTAACCTTGTTCTTTGCTTAGCTTGTCGCCTCGATAACTAATCGATGCTTAACACGTTTTTCCCGTGGGTTCGACCCTTACTTACCCTTGCTAGTAGCATAGTGAGACCGAGTTAGGTTTTTTCTTTGGTAGCCACAACGACGAGCTATCAAGTACTAGATGCCAAATTTGGTTCCTTTGGAACTGATTCAATTCATCTTGCATTGCAAGAATTCAATCAGGATCAGTTAAAGCCATTTTGTAGTCAGTTGGCTCTATACTAGACATGAAAGAATAGAAAGCACAAAAGTTTTGATAAACATTACTTCCTGTTTGAATTCCCTTATGAATATTGCTTATGATTTGTTCTGGTATTTAAAAATTTTGAAGGAAAAATCATTTTGTACTTCCTGATTAGTTTGGGAACCAGCATGATCATGAATAGCTTCTTCTTCTACGATATCAGAAGCATTCATGTTCCTGCTGTTTCCACTTTCATTTTCTTCCTCGAGTTCAGGGGTAGCCTCATTATCACTGTTGGGCTCTTCTGTTCCCCCTGAACTGCTTACCTATCTGTCGTCTGCGGAACCATCAACTCTTGGTTCCCTATCAATATCCTCATTGTTTTCTTCCTCTTCTCTAGGCTCTCCACCATCTTCATTTGGTGGACCAGTAGGTGAGCCTAGATTTGCTTGTCCTTCCTCTGGAGAACCAGCAGCCTGGTTCCCCGTGAATTCCATCAATCCAAGCACCTTCATCAGGTTGTACCTGCGCAATCTCAGAAGACATATTAAATTCATCAAAGACAACATGAACACTCTCCTCAACACACAAAGTACTCTTGTTGAAGACTCTATATGCTTTGTTGTGAGGAGAATATCCAAGAAAGATTCCCTCATCAGTCCTTGGGTCAAACTTGTCAAGCTGGTTCTTCCCGTTGTTATGCACAAAGCACTTGCATCCAAAGATACGAAGGTATACAATATTGGGCTTTTGACCTTTAAGGAGTTCATAGCGAGTCTTATTTAATTTTTGTCTTTTGAGACCTCTATCCAGTATATAGCAAGCAGTGTCAACAACTTCACCCCAGAAACTCTTAGGGAGACCACTTTCAATGAGCATCATCCTCGCCATCTCCTCAAGAGTTCTATTCTTTCTTTCAACAATACCATTTTGTTGTGGTGTTCTTAGGGCTGAGAAGTTGTGACTTATTCCATGTTCCCTGCAATAACCAATAAAGTCAACATTATCAAATTCAAGACCATGGTCGGATCTTACCCAAACCAGCTTGTGATTAAGCTGCTGGTTCTCCACCTGTTTCACCAGTGTTACCCATTCTTCAAATGTCTCATCTTTTGAGTGAAGCAATATCACCCAAGTGTACCTAGAATAATCATCAACCATAACACAGACATATCTATGTACTCTTCGACTTTGCACTCTCATGGGACCGCACAAATCAATGTGTACAAGTTCGAAGGGTCTGCTGGTACTCAAAACAGTTTTAGGTTTGAAAGAGATTTTGACCTATTTCCCCTTGACACATTCTGAACAAACTTTGCTCTCAATACTTGATTTTAGGAATCACACAAATATGTAATTTTAAGTTTGTCAATGGTTCGCAAGCTAGCTAGGTGCCAAAATCCTGTAGCATAATTACCATTGTTACTCAAGTAATAGACTCTCACAAGAGATTAGATCGTACTCACTAAATGGGAAAGTTGTAGATCAAATAGTAAGGTAATAACGGTACAATCCTCTGTGAGGGTAACCTTACAGTACAATGTTCAACGAGTTTGATTGACTGACACTTCTGAATAGGTGGACTTAGAAACTATAACAAATAATCTGCTCACACAGATAAGGAAAATAAGTCCAAAACATTACGTTTGCAGCTTCATAAAGGCAATATAATGAATCATCATTTACTGTAATTGTAAAGTATACAATACAAACTAAAACTGGAGGTTACTCTAGTGTACAACAATCGCAAAGTAAATTATTCCCGCACTATGACAAAGCTAGTGGACTAGAGATGAAAATTGCCTCGATACCCCAGGTATGTCGTACATGAACAACCATATTTCGTCGGAATAAGTCAATAGACTATCTAACAAGTTCTCTCAATTATTCGACGCAGAAGAAATTCAAGACATTTTTGTATCATAGGAACTCAAAGTAAGGCTTGGGAACACTATTGTTCCAAAAACTATTGGCACCTGTTGCTTTCTCACATTCAGACAAAACATAAAGTTGTTTCGTTCTATCTACACTGAGTCATTCTGAGGACCTCAAACTAGTAATCTTATGACTCGGCATACCAACAATGCAATATCGAAATTCATGTTGTGCAGGAATAGTACCAGAGCAGTACCCATAATCTTGAATACGCCAGTACAAATAATCGAGATGTGGGTTCCTGGGGGCGAAGTAGTCCAGGGGTAGACACCTATAAAATCAGCCTAAAGAAGAGTATCATCATGAAACGAGACGGAGCAGTCTCGCGATTGTGGTTCGACATTAAGAAAAGTCGTTGAACCATCGAAGTGAAAACAACCTGGCATACGCGGATAAGCTAGAGCATTAGGCAAAAATTAGGACATTAAAAACGGCAACCACAAATTCGTATGTAGTTAATTTATATTCCATATTTTAGTTTTCTATCAATCAAGGGTTTTGAGCAAAATTGAACATTGGCTGCTTATTAAAACATAAGGTTGTTCCGAGTTATACATCACACTCGTACTCACATGTTGTCTCTAGCTCAGACCAATAGATTATTATGTATTTATAGATTGTTTATTTTTCGATGTGTAGTGTCTAACATCATGGATTACTATGATGAGATTTAATTCATATATACTCCCAGAAACACAAACCCACCAAACAAAAGTAGTAATAGAAACACAATAGAAACACAGAAATAGGACGCGAAAAAATAGCTACTGAGCATATCGTCACACCTTTCTAGAACTAGCTGCAAGCTTGCTTGGAGAGCAACCGTAGTAAGTGCTCGTAACATGAGGAAAAATGTTGAGATAGTTTAAAAACAATCACCCGGCTGGCATAGAAAACAGGAGAAAGAAAGTTCAAATGCACAAAATAATACGAGGTATATATTTGGAACAGATATTATGATACCAATAGTGACATCCTCGTAAAAGGATCAAGACCCCAAAAGCTAGCGAGATACTACCGCAGCCCTCTGCGCCTATTATACGCAGTCACTCTGCGTTGATACGAACCGGCAGTAGATCATCGGGCGAAATTACAATCAATACGAGGACAGAGCACACATCTCGCGTATAGTAACGAGAGCTCTACTGCGTATATTCAGCGGGTTTCTCCACAGTACCGTTTTTTCACCAGTCGGCTCTATTAATTGACATCTCCTGCGCAGGTCCGACACACATGGTCGCGACACAATACGTTCACTCCTCTTCCGTCATCCAAATACATCTTCCTCTAACAAACAACAATTCGTATACTTGAATGCAAGACATCACTTCATCTCTTCGATAATCAAGAAGCATAAACATAGGTGTATGCTATAAGGGATACCGCACGAAAACATTAGCTCTTTTCAATGCTATATTAGATATAATCTATATGATATTTGATAAAATTAAAAAACATGGTAGAATAACTCACGATTTTGAGAGCGCTCCATGTAAGAGTAAGAGATTACTTAGAAAGTGATTTCGATTTTTGATGTGTATTGATGGATATCCTATTCCTTCATTCAGGTTGATGAGTTACTCAGTTTGTCAATACTGAATTGGTGAACTCTCTATATTCTTAGAAGACACGATTAACGGAAAGAATACTATATCAGTGCCGCCTAGTGTTCTTCATATGCAAATGAAAATAAGCAGATGGGATTATAGCTGATTAAAGAAAAAGCAATTCAAGGGAACGATTTCGTCACGTTGACACATCACAAAACGTAGTGGGTTCTGCTGTCAGATGTAGGGAAAGAATGGATAATTGGTATAATATCTGATATTCAGATATACATCGGAAGGAAAGAGAGTCATCGACAATAGATATGATATGATATATTCCTGAAACAAAGAAACGAAATGATGGAAATGTAAGTGGCTCAATAAAGTCAATATTAATAGCGAGTCGAAACGCGCATTAAATAGAAGCACGTTTAATTGAACAATGCAAAAGCTTGGTCACAATATACCGTAAGGTACGGTGGCACAAATTAATCTCAGGAATGTGACAAAATAAAAGAACACCATCTTAGTTCAATCCAAAATTTTTTAGGAAGGTATATCAGCCTCTAAGGGCTAAAAAATAGTATAGTTTAGTAGCAATAAATAAATCGAAAGTGATATTAAAGACAAATTAGAAAGGAGAGTAAACCTGTGAGTCAAAAGCATTTTGGATGCGTGCGGATTTGGGTTAACTGAAGGTCATTCCGATATCAATCCGAACCCAATGTTACTGATGGGACGATGGGCCTAATTTCTGGAGACACCAAAACGATTCGGGTCCCGTGAATTTAACCTTGACTAGGCATCGTGTGCAGACTGCCCATACTTCACTCAACCCACAACAGACAAGCAACTCGACAGACGGTTCCTGTGCCAGACATCAAAGGTCACTCGCGAAAAGCGAACCAGCGGACAAGCGCCTGGATGCTACTATAGTACGTGGCAAGTAGCGTCGTCGTTGTGGCTACAAAGAAAAAACCTAACTCGGTCGTGCCACTGCAGCCACGTCTACTCATAATTGAGCGAGCACTGGTGATAAGTCCAAACACCCGCATATGAGAGTGACAAAAAATCAATAGTCCGGAAATTCCGCTCAGACATTAATTATGGATTATGCCATTTGCATGTGAGCCGACTAAGTTCTTATAGCATATAAAGAAAAGGTCTACACGCAATTGTATGCGTTCTACAAATCTACTAGAGCAATTAGAATCGTAATGCCGAGAGACGAGCCAAAAGACGGATATTCTACGCTTGAGCATGCAATGTGAGAAGATGCGGATGGTGCTAACACGCACAACTCTAACCCGCCACAATCGCGGACTGTGCAAATTGCACATAGAAATGCCGCGGCAAAAGAGGAACAACTTGCACCAATACATCAGCTAAGTTGCAAAGATGTGAAACACATGAACAAGCCTCGCATCGAAAGTCAGAGACACTCAATTAGACCTAGACCGCCATGAGCTGCTTGCATCACGGTATGGAATGAGTGGCATTGTAAGTCCTAAAAGGCATGGTGACATTTCTAGACCTTAACACAACACTCATATAGTCCAGTAAGACCATCTCCCGAGCTTCAATCTTAGTCATACATACAAGACCACTACGTACAACATAAGCCCAAAGACGACTTATCTTAGTAACTCTGAGCTCTAGTACTGAAATAGCTCACGGTTAGTACTTGTCTATCACAACACTTCGAGCATTTAGGTCCAAAAACTACGACTTAAACATCCCAGCTCTTCGCACCATTGACTCATCTCATAAAGAGTTCCACAAGATCGATCTATATGTAGTCATGACTTGACTAGGACGTAGGGAACGTAAGTCAAAGACTGTTGCCTCATCTCTGACTTTAGCACTCTACATGTGCATATGACAGACCTACCAGCTAAAGAGAACCAACTGAAACTCTCCTATGCGGAACCCAGACCCACTCTATAGCGACACATTGACATATTAGCAATACATTCGACACCCATTCGTTATGCCACATGCCACCGTATTGGAGAAAAAAAATAAGAAAAAACAACAAAAAAAACACAACAAAGTCCTAATAGAAAAATAACAAAAATACGCAAAGTGCAAACATGCATAGACATCTTATTCTAGGAAATACATGGCAATAAGAACATATATCTGAGGACTATACTCATCAATTAGCAACTCAATAACAACAAACGTGAAGTAACTAAGTTATTCATTTTAAAAGAAAATGGAATGCCGTCTCACTACTATAATGCACCCGGAGTCAAAATAGGCAACCAAAAAGGAGTTAGAGCGTCCAAGATAAACAAACAACCACTCACTTTGCAACTCCTAATTTACCATGACAATATTACAACTCTAAACTTCCAACAAAGCAAGGCCAGCAAGCACAAGCAAGAATGAAGTATAGTCAAAAAGAACTTCGAACTAGAGCTAAGTTACAACACTTGATTCGAAAGACATATTATCAGAGGTTAACAGCGAAGGATCCCTTGCGAAAGTCAAGGCTAGTTTCGAAAAGGGTCGATGAATCACAGTGAAAGCCATTGAACCACACACCTTACTGAGAAACCAGAATAAGCTACACTACTCAGACCTCAACAATAAGCCTGTAGCAACAAAATCCAAGAGAAAGTCACGATCGAAAGACAAAAGAACCTAGAGTCAAGCCGAAAACCACTCAGATGTCCATATAAAGTAATAAGACCACAATGCACATAAAAGGGATCTGACTCGCCCTACAGATACAAAAGTTGCTACATCCTAAACGATATGTTAAAAATGCCTAAAGTAATCTCCGAAAAGAAGAATTAAGCTATGGGAAGCACATCGAGCTCCATTCAGGGCGCAAGTACTTTGCTGAGGGATACCGCGAGACACAAAACACTGCCCTCCTTCGATTAGTCTAGGAAATCTTAGCAACGTAGATGAGAAACGCTAGGTGTCACAACAATAGGTACTGAATAGACGATGTATACAGTATTCGTCAGCCATCTCTAGTCGCCCGCTACTCTACTATTGAAAGAAGAGATGTGTCAACAGACCTTCTCAAATTTCGAACCAGCGAATAGAAAAGAATCAGCTCAAAGTCAGCTAGGCCGACACCCTTCAACAATAGTCTTATCGACATTTGAGATAGGGTACAATAGAGTAATGTATAACTCCTCTATCATCAAAGGACATAGTCATCTAGAGTACTAAAGCTTACAGACGACCGAGAAGACTTAGTTCGTTCCCTAAAATAATCGTTACAAAGCTCTGCCTTTCTGAGCAAGTATATGATTATAAAGGAAAATGAGGAGTGGAAGGAATCAATAAACTAAATTAATCCAAACATAGACCAATCATATAATTATAGATAATTAATATTGTATCAATGGAATAATAGAATCTCTACATTAATCCATATTCTCTGCCAGCTCTCCATCATAACGGAAACACGAGCTCTAGTGTATTAAACTTCTCAATATGAATATGAAAATAAAAAGGAGTAGTCTTATGTTACTCAAATCTTCGTAGCTAACACGATGAATTCAAGATGCAATTCGAAGATCACATTCAATGGAAATCAAAAATGATAAGGATGCGAAACCAAACGAATCATCTAAGAGTTACCTGCGGCAACCAGGAGCATAGGAGGCGATCTATGATAGTCCACAAACTAAACCTCCGCCAGCCAATGACCTTCACGCACAAAATCAAAGAGATTGCCAAACCCTTGAACAGAAATCAATAAATTCAGCATGATCTTCTTCATCCCACATCGCTAACTACTTATGGAGAGCCAACGAATGCAGCAATAAAGACAGTGGCAAAGAAATATACACGAGAAAAACCTGGAAAAGTGCAAAAAGCAAATAAAAGATACAATAGTCCAACTAGTGAGCGAGATCAACTGCAAGAATCAGACGCCGAGAAGTCGCAAAGTAATCAGAAAGCCATTTCACAATCAAAAGCTATGATAATCCATTAATAAGCCTGGACCTTCGCAACTGATCGAGATGACCTCGTAACTCACCAAGGTTGTCAGACACACCTTGAAGCCACATATCGCGTCACATTGAGCAATGCCAGAAAAGCTCTCTAAAACAGGTCATTGTGCCAATCATAACACCGAAATAAGACACGAACGGATCTACAATTATAGAGAAAGTAGAGAAGCCTCTTCAAGAGAAATCCACAAATAATTCATAACACAATTCGATGCTCACTAAATCGAATAGTGTGAATATCACTCTATAATCATGGAAGATATGCCTAAAGGAGCCAAACATGATATTATCCTCAGGATGGCTAGCAACCGACCATAAGAAACTTCGAAGACTTCAAGTGCAACACAAACTCACCAACAACGAAGAACAAATTCCCCACATTATTATCATTAACCTTTATCATCAAACTATTATACCTATAGTTAACAACTGTGAACCATTAGCTTATTTTATCTATTAGCAGCTCGTTAAAGGGGCTACTTCTAAGCCGATGCAGTAATGATACAATCACACATCGTTTACGGTCAACGCAAAAGCATCTCGTCATCATTATGCATGCTATGCTGTAGTAATGTAAACTACCAACGATCATACTCTACTCAGTAGCAGAACTTTCAGTTCAGTTACTGACTAAATTGAAGCAATAAACTTACTCAAGGATAATCAATTACACTTTCATTTAAAACATCTGACTACCACTAACAACAGCACAAAACCATGACCCAAACAATAACTAGCCCAAACCCGCATAGCTCAACCATAGACAACTAACTCATCAGTTGGGGGAGACCTGCCATACACCAATCCCATCAATCACTCACAATACCGGAAACCATTCCAACAAACCAATAAAACCATGAGGTGGGGTACCGTGGCAATCATAGGTTCGAAGCACGAGCGCTGCTTTAGCATCGAAATGAGAAAGGCTGAGAAGGCTCAAATACTCGCGGCAAAAAAAGCGCAGAAAAAGCACAAGAATCAAATAACAAAACAAATCCCCTTGGCAAAATGATAATCATAAAGCAATATAGATCTAAGACCTAGAAGCATGCATATGCACACTAATACAGCATAGTGACCACTAAAAATGAATTTATCATACCAGGCACATTCAGGCATATGCGACCTGCACAACACCTACACATTGACAACAGCATTGCACTACATTTCACACCTCAACACGAGCTAGGCCATCTTACAGTGAATTTGCCTGCTCCTATGAGACGCGCATTCATCGCATTGCAGATGTTCTATGGGCGCAACCTCCCGTAAACCAGGTCAGCACTAGGGAGGTTGCCTGAGGAACGAGGCCTTCAAAGAATTCATATCCCACCTATGACGAGCATCCATCGCTACCGATTGGCTCCACCACATCTTCGCCAAAAGCACCATAGGGAAGGTCTAGAGGCGCTCCCAAATGAATCAATACAGTCACCAACGCCTATACGCATTCCCGCTATATCGCGATGTGCTAGCAGAAGCAACTTCCCGAAATCCAAGTAGACCAGTAGGGAATTTCCGAAGGAACGGGCAGCTCCGCTACGGAACTTACTTACTCTTACCGAAAGCAAGTCAGCGGGGCCGCATACAACAACCTTCCTCGAAGCCAAGGTCAGCCTAGGGAATTTCCTGAATGAACGAGGCTGTTCGACGAGAGACTTACATACTCTCCGAAAAGCAAGGCAACGAGGGAAGGCACATACACAGCACTTCCCCGAAAAGCCAAGGTCAGCCGAGGGAACTTCCAAAGAACAGCGCTCTCTGACGACCTTCATACCTGCCGAAACCCAAGCAGCCGTGGTACTACACACGTCTTTCCGAAAAGCCAAGTCAGCCGTAGGGAAAAGCTACTGAGGAACGGGCGCTTCCGAAGTATCACACCATTTTCTCCTGAAAAGCCAAGGTCGCCGTAGGAAAAGCAGCCCGAGTCCAGGCCTTCAGCATATAAATCGATGGGGCGTACACAGACTCATCAAATGGGGGCTTCTTCACAAACAGCTCCTTCACACTCGTTTTGGAATTCCCGCACCAGAAATTTCATAATGCATCACTTCGGTCTATGATTCCTCCCGTACAGAAAGCCACACCACTATCTTTCGTCACGATTTCTTCCGCTCAAAAGTCCGCACACCACTTCGGTTGGAACCTTCCGCTACAGAAGTCCTGCACATCTCCGAAAGCAAGTCGCCTCAGAGAAACGCCCGAGGATCAGGCGCGCCAAGGGCAATAACACCGCATGGGCGCGGAACAGGTAAAACGAAGCTTGTTTTGCAGTACGGCGAAAAGGTCTCAAGTCGCAAACGTCTTAGAGTTCTCCGTCGAACGAGATACTTTCGCTTACAACTATCGTCATTCAAGACCAGTCAAAGTGGGGCTTCTGTAGACACCTAAAAATTCTCCCCAAAAGAGAATCAGAGAAAATACGCGCTCGCGTGTTCATTAGAAAAGATGCCTTGAACTCACGAAGATTGAAAAACGTGGGTCATATCGGAACTGTTGGCAATAGGACAAATAAATGGGCAAAACATTTTCTTTATTTATTACTTATTCTATTTTAGTTTTTCTATTTTAGATTAAATAATTATATTGGGATCTCCATAATGTCCACTTTTCATCACACCTTCACACTTTTTCTGAGCTCACCAGTATTTTAGATGATTTTGATTTTCTACATTCTATATTTTATAATTTTTAATACGCAGAAAATACAAAAAATACAAAAACGCAAAAAAGCTGGAAATACGGAACCTCAAACAACTCTAAAACTCCTGCTTGAGAGCAAGGGGTGGTCCCTAAGGCGGTTTTAAAACGCGAACAGGGAAATCTCGAATAAAACGGAGGAAACAAAATATTCGAGGTTTGGAAAATATATACGCAAGGACGATATTCCAGAGGCGCAATAGACACTGGTACAATAGCAGGTCGATCGCGTAAGCAGACGCGGCGTAATACGCAGGCCACCTGCGATACGAGGCGTCTGCTAATAGCGCAGCCCTCTCGATATACGCAGGGTTCCTCCCGTTTTTCCTCTTCTATAAAACTCTGCCTCCTCAGTCCGGACTACCTTGCGGACATACGTCACTTCTCTCCTCGCTCTCTCTCAAACATCAAAACATCGTTCTTTGAATTCAAAGCATCGATTCTCTTCGATTAAAGCATAACAGTATTTGAGATATCGCCACAAAATACTCCTTTTTCCAATCTAAATTATAAGCTATGACATTTGATCTATTAATAAACTGTAAAACCATGTAATGTTTATGTAAATATGTAAGGATCTAATGTTTCAATTTTTTCTTTTTGGTTTCATTCTTTTCATTCATTTTATATTATCACTGTCATTACTAATGATTCTTTCTCTGATAGCATTCAAGCGAAAATCATGCGCTGTTTCATCAGAACTATACAATGTATTGCTAAAGCAATTCAAGCGAAGACCGCGCGCTTCGTTTACAAACAACCTTTGTTTGTTTGCAGATTTAGGGTAAGAGTTTGTAATATCTGAGTCATATACTTCAAATATCGTATTGGCTTGCACTATTGATAGTAGTCGCTAAACAAGACCGAAACTTATGTGACACTTAAATTCAGAAATTAGACACCGCTTTTAGGCACCGTTAACGATAATTATGGCACAATCTAGTAGGTGTCTCTTTGCATAATAGACTAACATCACTCACGTTAGTAATTTTAGGGTTTCGGCTCTAAGGTGCTAAAAATGTAGTTGGTCATCCAAAATCGTGTTAATGGATTCCATGAAACCGAGTAGAGGCCGCTACATCGGGCAGATTGGTTTACTGATCAAATCGTACCATGTCCCCGACCACGACTGTATGTTGGACTGGCCATTATTTGACAACAGTCGGGGTCCGTGAAAAACCTTCTAGGCACGGTGGCGACCCCCTTATCGAAACACGACCCCAACACCACGTCGGTCCTGGCAAGCCACGCAAAGCACCTCGTATTAGTACAAGCCGCGCGCGCTATACGCAAGGGCGCGGCCGCACGCCCTGTTCCATCTCCTAACCAGACCAACTCTTCTTATTATTTGTTTGAAGGTCAAATATCATTCCCATGCAGACAATAGATGTTTACATGCCCTATGGATCTCATGAAGTTTCCTTCTCTGCTCAAACTCATACACTTATGTCTTTTTTAGAACACTAAATATTTTAAAGCTAATTTGGAAATGAGCCGGACATAGGTGTAATACATACATGCCTACCAAAAAGGCCCCCAATGGAAATAAAAAGAGACCACTCGCAACACACAATAAATGAGGAGAGCTAGGACCTAAAGGCATAAGCAGATTCCTGCACTGGACACTATTCAGGTATTTTAAGCACCACACTCAAATAAGTTTATCTTCAAATAATTTTAACTTATTTTAACATTTGCAAGGAATGTGCGGAATTTTTCTGAATTTTCTAAGCAATTTGCATTTCGAATTTTCAACGATTAATAGTGCGATACATATTCATATGAAACGATTCCATAATTCGATTATATTAATATTATGAATTTTTAAACAAAATCGAAAACCGAGCGTAGCACCCGGATTCGCCTCGAGACACGGCCCGAGGGGCCAAAATCCGACATTGTGGAATGAATAAAGCCATAATCGATAATATCGAACAATAATCGTATAATTCCGCATATATTTATACATAATATACGATATTATATTACAATTTCCTATCGAGGTAAATACATTCGAATATACAATAAAACCGACACATCGATAATTCGAAAAATAATCGTATACATCACGGACGATTAATACAGTTATACAATCGCAATCAGCTATCGAGGCAAGCGAACGGTCCAAAATCAAGCCTATTGGGCGAATTGCGCCCAGTTATTGGGCGTAATACGCCCAGTTTCGCGGATATTGCGCCAAAATCCCAAAGTTTTGCCGATTTGAGCCTCCCGTTATTTCAGACTGTGCTTGCACTTCATTTCTCTCACTCGTCAAACCTCTTTTCTCCCTCGCTCTCTCCCTTCCTCGTCGCTCTCTTCAGCCCATCTCTCTCACAAACACATTCAAACACATAAAGCACTTAAAACTACGCTAATAGATCTAAGAGGTTCAAGGGTTTCAAGTCCACAAGGTCCTAAAGGGTCCGAGGCAGCGTTCTGGCCTCCCGTTGCGAGGTAAGTTGGGGCCAATGTCTAAATTCAAACCCTTTTGCTCTTGTTAAAATCTACTTTCATGTAATTACGTGTAAATGATTAACAAACGATTACAAATACAAACTATCAACCTGAGCATAACTTTAATTCCCATACGAGGTGCATGCGTCCTACAACAAGAATATGCTTAACAAAGACCCTGTTTCACACTTAAGATAACTAGGTACAAGCCGGCATTAGGCGAAACGAAATTAACAACTCCACATAAACTTACCCATAATGCATAGTATTGTAACCCCGTCCAGAAATGCCAAAGCTAGGGTTAAAAATGATGTTTGTGTGTCTTTCGGACAATCAAACTCGCAATAATGATAGAGGCCGTAGATGCGAGGGTGCTGGCCACTCCCTTACCGTTGCCCTAACAGACCTCTGGGCACTAAGACATGGAGTCGTGTCGCTCGCTTATGCAAAATAGCAAGGTAAAAGTTCAGCTTCGCCAAAAGACGGTGTGCTCCCACTAATTGTAGAGTAGAACACACAACTCCAGGCATATCACATTATGCAAAAGAAGCATCATTTAAGCAAACAATCGAGCCGCGCCATTAAAGTTGTACCCTCGAATAGAGGACGGCCCAGTCGGCCGGTGACGCCGCGCCCGTACAGTTGGCGATCACTGGGATGCATAAGCATACTTTAGTGATGTGGGCAATATCGAGTACGATTTTCACTCTTAAGACGGCTTGTTTTGGCGTCCTGCATTACACGAAACGTAGGTCGATGGCACTGATTGGCATCACTCTCATATAGGGTACCATTGAGACAAGCCGGGTGGGCGCTTAAGATGCGGGTGCACTACCTATAACCAATCCGTAGTTGATGGCCACCCACCATGATGTGCGGTGCGGCACAAAGCCGTAATCGTTTAGACTTCCTTGAACACAGCGCCTGATTGTTAGGATCGTGAGCTAGTAAGGAACCTTTGACACCACGACCCGTTCGATTACCGTAGCAATGGAATCTAGGTGCTGGACGTTCGTTTTCTTTGCATATAGGATGCGAGTGAAACATCTACGGTCCTTTAGACATAGGACCCAGTTGCATTCAGAACAAAATCTGAGTCATGAACAGTCCTCATTGCAAGGTATTTACGTTAGGCCGAGCAAAGGTTGTAAACAGAATCATTCGCGTTACATCGTGATCAACATTGACGACGTCGATAATAATACCTGACTACACTTAAAAACAAAGAGACAAAACAAAAACAAAAAAAAACACAAAATTGATACAAAAAAGGAAAATGAAAAATAGAAGCGTAAAGGCATTTTCGGCGTCATTGCCTTTACTTTGATCATCAATAGGCAAAGAATGATAACGCTTAACGTAATCATTGCAACACAGGTTTCGACATGAATCAAGCTTGGTCATGTGTAAACAGGGTCGCACAAAG
>SNQN01005072.1:0-15653 GCA_008642245.1 Bassia scoparia | reverse complement strand
GTGCTAGACTCAAAATATCAAACCTAAATGCCTACTTCAGAATGTAAGACCTCTTACCTACGAGCCACTCTAAATTGAATGGCTAGGTTGAGTCTTATCGAACCAGTTCATTTTAAGGTTCTTAGAATTAATGGAATGAACCTAATTTAATTCAACGCTCTTGGTTGAAATGAATAACCTAATAATTCCTTAAGGTCTTGAATGAATGGAATTGCAAAAACCTTTAGTTTAAGTTCAAAAGTTGAATCTAGTCAGATTATTAGACATCTGTGGATGGAATCAACCTATTCAATTCTACGAATGGAGTTGAAATTGAATTGGATTGATATGGCCTTAATATCATCAAACTATCATTCTGAACCAAAGTAAAGACTGGGCTTACTGAATGAAGAGATCACAAGTAACAACCACATTATTGAAACACGAACAATTATCAACTTAAGTAGATCTAAGTAACGGTATAGGTCGCTTGTTAAGTCTGAAAGTGTACCATGCCAAAATAGCTGGTCCAATTCAACAACACCACAACATTGATGTTCTGCCGAATACCCCTTATAACACGCATCTAGTACACACTGCATTACGCGCAATGCGGATAGACTACCTTACCATGTATCATTAACCACATGAAACCAAGATAAAGATCCCCCCTAAGTTCTCGAGCACGTAACACCCATATGACCAAGGCCTAGACGTCCCTATTCGAAGTCACAAGCAAAATTCAACTTATTACTATGAACACGAGACTTTAAGTCTGTTCCACTCACCACAGTGATTATCCCCAGTAAGTCGCCAAAAACTGTAGGCTTCCCCCCCTTAGGCAGGCCTTCTTGACCTCATTCAGTGTCATGAGCTTGACTGAATCGCATCGTGAATCGTGGTGTGTCTCGAATTAGGAATCGCCACCTGCCTATATAGTTCATTCAACGGACGCCGACAACATTTTCCAAATTAATCCCACATCCAATCAAGTAACCAGTCTTGGTTCGGACATGGTACGATCAATCTGTAACCCAATTCGCCCCATGTAGCGCCTCTACTCGTCTCATCTGTATTCCATAAATCATAACATTGAATTCAAAAAGCCATTATTTGATTTGAGATTATGCATTGATTACTAGTGGGTTGCTCTTATAAACCAAACCAATACTTCCTACATAATAACAGTCACTTGATGTTAGTCAATTTAATATGCTTAGCAACCGGTCGTCCATGATTATCGACTTTAATGTGACAACGATACATTCCGTCTTTATAAGCAATATATACAGTGTATAATATATAATCAAACAACATGAAAAACAAAGGTTAGTAAGCATAATATTAGTATGTCCTCCTCACCTTCACTGCAAACAAGTCGAATTGTTAAATAAAAACTCAAAGAATCCCTGTCATTGATTGCTAATGAGACAAACAAACCGTAGTTACAATAATAATATGATAATAATGAAGCAAAACCATGGAAACAATGAAATATGATAAAAACCTACATATTTACATGAATCCATTAAGAGGTGAGTTTTCTACATTGCGTTTTAATTGATAAACTCATAATAATTGTTATCAAATTAAAAGAACAAAAGAATAAAAAAAGAGTGAAAAAGTTGGGAGTAATCTCCACAATTTTATACCCTGCTTCGCTTGTTGGATTCGGAATAAATCGATCTCTTTACATTGAAAAACGAATGTGTCTGATGTTTCAGATGATATGGATGGCTCTTACTGATGAAGTAATTAAAATTCTTCAATTGAAGTGAGAGCGTCTAATGTGCGTATGAATCGTGTCTCAACTGAGCAAGCAGATATTTATACACGAGCAAACAGGCAGGAAAACAACCCTGCGTATACGCTGGAATGGTATACGCAGGAAGCTTATATACCATTTTCCAGCGTTATACGCTTCTCAATTGGCATGATTTTTGTGGCCAAATCGTTAGATTAGTTGAGGTATATACGATCAATGCGAAATATATTTCCAAAAACCTCGATATATTTGATCCTCCGATTATATTCGTGATTCCTCTTGAATCGCGACCTCAGACATCTGCTCTCCAACAAGGATTTCTAAAGTTCTAGAATTCCACTTATCTTCCGGAAGTCGTTTATAATATTCACGTATTTTCTGCGTATTCTACGTATTAACGGTTGGCAAAATTCAGTAGAAATTCATAGAAAATCAGAAAATAATTTAATTGCGGATTCAGAAAAATGTTGACGCACATGATGAAAATCAAAAGCACGAGAATCCCAGCTTAACATCGTTGAAAACCTTTTAAAAACCTTAGTTATACGAAACTCCGCAAGAAATAGTGCCTGCTGTAATACCCTTTGAACTCAATAATTTCCGATACACCTCACTATTTCCACTTCGTGATTCAAAGCCATCCTTTCCGGTCAAACAAACCGAACGCCGGTATTCTCCGGTATACTCATTTGGGAGACACATTTCATTCTACACTCGTTACTACGCTAACGAGACATCCAGAATTTCTACTAACCAAGACATTCAGAACCATCATCGCCCTAGCTTTGACAGCCGAAGATACCCATAAAAATTGCGCGTCAACCGATAACGTTATAAGCTTCGAGGACGATGCGCATTGAGATGTCACCCTAAAGTTTCTGATGAATTCTACATGCTTCTACATTCTAATAAAGCCTCATCTAGAGCAAAGTTAAATAAGACTTCCTATAACTCCTTAAGTCGAAAGCCCAATATGATACTTTCTTATTATTGGAGGCAAATATTATTACAGACAATGGGAGAACTGCTTGATAAATCACCCTAGGTGATGAGTAATCTTCCTGATCAGATTATTCTACTAAAGCAAAGCATTAGTACTTTTCAATATGAAAAACTCTGGTTTGAGAGAGTTCATTTGTTTAGAATTTAACTATGTTTCTAAGATCGAGCATACAAACTAATAAAGTAATGTTGACGGCAGTTCACGGAACCAAGCTGCTGGTTTTCCAGACTTTAAGCGACCTAGTCCCTACGGTACCAAACAATGTGGTATCAGACCTAGAGAGAGAAGGGAACAATAATCAGAAGAACCAACCTATGTTCCCCTAATGCAACAGTTTGCGCAACGGGAAACAAATGAGGCCTAACAATATTACACAATTACTCACCTACACAAAGTATAGAACTGACGGGAATACGTTAGACCATTATTCCTTCTGCTCCTCTCAAAAATCATATACACTTTCTAACCGAAAAAGAAACATAAACATTTTACACTAAAAAAAAACTATATTTCATCTTCTACCGCATGACACATAAGCAATATAAACAAAGATTCAAAAGAGAAAAGTGTTATCAAAACTTTTTCTTCTACTTCTTCATCTACATAAAACCACTGACTACAAATGCTCTAATATCGTGATTGGGACTACAACAAATTAATCATTCTAAAAACCAGTTCGCATCTTAACCTAGACCCAAAATAGAAAAATCATGTACAAATGCGTCTTCAAAACAAATGGATGATCTACACATACAACAACAAAGCAAGCTTAGTGCAAGTTACATTAGGGGTTAACACGACTGAGCCGAGCTTGGTACTTACAGCTACGCTCGTGACGAAAATCCTCGACTCAAGCCTTAAAGTCATTACAAATACATTAAACTATAGTCGAGGTTCGAAACACAATAGAAATTAATTACTTCTAAAACAATAAGTTAATATATTTTTCATTATTTTAAAACTTATTCAATAATAATTACGATTTATAATTATCAAGCTAATTACAAAGATAAAATATATTTTGAGCCTGTTTCAAGACTTTCGAGCCGAGCTTATATGAGGCCGCTAGACTAACTTATCCAACCGTACTCGGCTCGTTAACACCCCTATCAACACCATCTCTTGAGTCAGCTTGAAAACGTTGAAGCCTCATTACAATATCATCAAAAGAGTAGACTTGGAGCCCATCCAGGGGACCCAAAGAACGTTTGAAATCTCGGCATTTCAACAAGAAGCTGAACCCCAAAAATGACCCTTTGCGTTAAACCTCGAAGTTCCTTTGCTACTTCGTTGATCAGCAAGAGATTAAGCCAATTCGGATAAAGTTCAAGCTATCCTTGAGATGTCTTCTCCAAGGAAATGTGAAGGAAGTCCAAAAGCTTACGGGATGCCTAGCAGCTCTGGGGAGATTTTTATCAAAATCTGGTGACAAGTGTCAATATTTTTTYGATGCAATCAAGAAGAGAGCAAAGTTTGAGTGGACAGAAGAAGCAGAAGYAGCTTTTACAAGGCTTAAGGAACATATACACTTTCTACCCCGTTTGGTGAGCCCCATGTAAGGAGAGCCATAGTACTTGCACTTGGCAGTTTCCGACCACGCTCTTTTGGTCGTCCTCAGCTCATTGCTGAAAGAGAGGGTATTCAAATGCCAGTATTCTTCGAMAGTCACGTTCTTCAAGGTGCTGAACACCGTTATTCAACGGTGGAGAAGTTTGGGCTTGCCTTGTTCACTACCTGCAAGATGTTRAGACCTTATTTTGTGGCGCATCACATTGTTATTTATACTGATCAACCCCTCAAACAACTATTTTTGAAGTTAGAGACCTCTGGAAGAATGCTCCGATGGGCAATTGAATTGAATGTCTATCATATTGAATTTGAAYCCAGGAAAGATATCAAAGGGCATGCACTTGTTGACTTTGTTGTTRAGATGACACGCCTTGAATTGGAGAGCCTCAACAAAATCMTTGGGTGCTATTTGTTGACGGCTCGGCCACACAAAATGGGTGCGGGGCAGGCATTCAATTCAAGTCTCCAAAAAGGCGATGTTTATGAATATGCAATGAGGTTTCATTTTCAAGCCTCAAACAATGAAGCAGAATATGAGGCCCTCAAAACAGGTATCAAGATATGTAAGGCCGAGTTAAAGTATCGACGCAATGTCTGACTCCAGACTGTGTTAAGTGATGAAAGCCTGATGCTCTGTGATAAATATGATCAAGTATCTTTAGATGGTAAAAGAATGATAAAGGTTGGAAGCTATGTCTTCAGTCCCGAGTCGAGAGCAATCAGTTAATTCCCTCGCAAACTTACAAGTTCCCAAGCATGATCAGAAGGATCGTTTTTTGGAAGTATTGAAAAAGTTAGAGGTTTGAATCGATCATTTCATCGAGGAGTAAACACTTGATGGATAATAATATCTAGAAGCAATATGGATTCTGCGTTGATCCGCTTATGCAATTATGTTCAAGCTAGAACCGTTGATTGTTACTTGGCGATCGTGAACATGATGCAACACGATGGTCAAGATGCTAATGTTAGATCATCGACGCTATCCAATCCCACAACATTTATGCCAATTCCTCTCTTCCCTTCGCCAAATGGATGGATCCTCACCCTCCCCCACTCGGCCAACGAAAGTATTTGGTTGTCGTCAATTACTCACAATGTGGAGCGAATCGATGGCTATCAAGACGCTGTATGTAAAAGGTATATATGGAAGAATATCTACTAGTTTGGAGTGCCTGTCCATCGTCTTTGACAGACCAAATTTGAGACCCGATCGCTAAAGAATTGGTGGCTAGGCAAGATATTAGCTCATTTGCTCCGTTGCTCCTACACACTAATGTTAGTGACGCAATAACAAACTTATCAATGATGTGAATCAGAAAAGCTCATATGCAAAGGTTTGTGGTGGAATGCTTAATATGTTGGGTCCATAGACAAGCAAAGTTCTACCTTGTGAATACTTTCATGCTAGTATATGTTCAGAGCGGTATTCTATTGAGTTTATTAGCTTCTCGGTGATTCTATACAATGAAGAAGACAACGGGAGTTTCCTGAGCACATCTTGATAGTTCCTGATATACGAGGGAACGCTCTCTGAAGCAACAATCGTACAATGAGATGCTAAGTTTAACAGAGTAGGTCAATCTCCGATCTTCAAGTTGGACCTCTTCTACGAAAAGATGGCGCTCACGCATCAATAGCAGGTAAGTCACTCAAATTGGAGGGCTACAAGATTGTTGAGTGTCAGAGAAGAACATCAAAATATTAGACTAGAGAATGGTAAGGGCCCCACGCACTTGATCTTATAATCTCAAGAGTCAATACGTAGTTTTTCAAGTTCTTCGAGGTTTTATCATTTTAAGTTTTTGTAATCAATCCAATGTCATCAATCCGCTTCATCTATGACACGAGATGACTCTCTTTCTTTTTCTGTCTCTCATTATTTCTCTATATTTTTTATGCTTTCAACATCCTAATATGATTTTACAAGACACATTTCTTAATTTCAGCTTCTAAATGCAAAGACTTAAAATTTATTTTCGGTCTCAGTTTTTCTTGTATGTCTTACACTCTGACTAAGGCTTAATTTCAACATAAGACAATGACTCTTAGTTTTCAATTATCTAAAATAGAGGCATTACTTCCATCGATAAGGAAGTTAACTTGCTTTTGACTATGACATAGGGCATCATTCCATGTAATTTCTACATATACATATTCAATCATACAAGACCTTTATTCGTAGCATGATAATTTAAATGAATTTAATCTCTTTTTTCAAAGTAAAATCTTCTATTGAAGTCCTTTAATGGTTCAGATTTCTCAAAGGTCAATTGATGGAGCTTATACAAATATCTATGAAGGGCCAACACCTCTGTCTCGGTGAAACCCTCTTCAACGAGCAATAACTGTTTTGCATGAGCAAGATAAAAACCCTTACTACTTACATTCTCATGAGTATTCATGGATTCTTCATCCGTGTCTGCAGAGTCCCTGCAACACCTAACACATGTAAAACATGTGGGACGTCAAGGGCATAAGGCCTCGATGATCATGTTTAAGGGCAATCAACGATAGTTGATTGACTCAACGCCACTACTAGGCCTTGAGTCAATCAACACTACTCTCTTATAAACTTGCTCATCTCGGCTAATGAAATAAGCAATWKTTAAATTAAATGGGGCAACAATCGAGTACCAGCCGAGCAGGTCTCAATTCTTTGAACTTGAACTCTTTCACACTTAAGTATTTTCTTCAAAGTACTTAGGTTCTTTCAAATAAGTGTTTTCTTCAAAGTACTTAGTTTATTTTTCAATTCAACCATTGCCCATTTAAATGTTTCATACAATGGCGTTTTCATCAAAATTACTTAAGTTACGTTTTTTCCACTTAACCACTSTTTGTYAAAATTTTTATACTTGGGTATTTATCTTGAAATTKCCTAAGTAATAGTTGAACTTTTGACACTTAGTGAATTRAGAGATCAAAATAATAAAGAYAATGAAAGAAGTGGCAAAAGTYWGATCAAATTTCATTCAAAAACCAAGTCATCACTCGGCAGAAGTAATTACAAAGTTTCAGTGTCAAATGTGGCAAATATTACAGAAGYAGAGTAAAAAATAAAAGGCATATACAAGTSATTGAAGARGGATTTGAAAAGATTAATCTAAGTCTTTGAAGGAGCAGACTTTTCAGCTTTGTCAACCGTGCCTTGAGGAGTTGGAGTTGGGGTAGAGACGACAGTCTTTTTGTCACCAGCTTCTCTTTTCTGCTTTGCTTCGTATTCTGCCTGGAAATTTGCATTATGAGGAGTCGCCTCTTCATCAATCTTCTTCTTCTCCARCTCTTCTAGAGTTAGCTCCTCTTTGTCCTCATCTTTCTCTTCACTCTCCTCCTCCTRCTCTTCGTCGTCCTCTTCTTCGTCATTTGAAGGGGGAGGAGTTGGGATAAATTCTACCGGCAAAGGCGTTTTGTCCCTGACGGCATCAACAACATATTATTTATATTTGATGCGTCGGATGAGAGAGTTGGAGGTGCTATGGCCTTCACACTCCCCAAAGGCTTCAGTTGCCCACTGAAGGAGTTGATTCAATTGTCAGACCCCCCCTCAATCGCCATTTATTGCCAGTAGGCAACCTTGTCGTTCAACTCAGCATTGGCAATCTCGGCATCTTTTAAAGATGTCTTCAACTGCTCATTTTCTGTTTTCAGGTTTGAGTTGGCGGTTGATAGTGGATCAATAGTTTTCAGAAGGTCGTCTTTCTCTTTTCTAACCTCATTTTAACTATGTCTTCAACTGCTCATTTTCAGTTTATTCTCGGCGGTACCTTTGGCAGCCACGGCAGAAGAGATCTTTGAGCTAGACTCAGCAACTTCATTTTTAAGGGAGAGAATCTCATCCTGCAGTACCTTCTCCACTACCGAATTCTCCATTCATAACACGGTCTTCTGATAAGTCATGAAGTCCTCGGCAATTATTACGAAGTTGATATTGTTGTTGTTCTCCACAATTTATCTCTTCAACCTCCTCTCCAGGCCATCTACTCTCATCAGACACCAATCAAACAAAAAAAGCCTAAGTGTTAGAATTCGATCGGCAAGAAAACATAGTTAATCAACAAAACACAAAGAAAGAAAAATACAAGAAATACTTACATCCATCAAGTCCCTCTTCAATGGTCTTGATGAAGCCCTGTGGCACAACCTTTAAGGTTTGAGGGTAGAGGGGTCGACGCTTTTGAGCATTTTTCCGACCGTGTTAGACCTCTCCTGGTTGAGAATTTCAAGCCGTCATATCGGCGTCATCTGCTCCTCGGCAGCATGTTGGTTTTCCATTCGTTCTTCTTGCTACTCTAGAGATGTGTTAACTGCAACAACGAAGCAGTTACCTTGTGTAGATGGACACGGAGAACAACTGTCCTAGAAATAATGGATAGATATGAGATATTTGGTAATACTTCCATCCTTCTTGACATGCTCTCTCATTCATTATGTTGCATGGGCGACATAATTTCGAGGATTCTCGTTGAATACGAGTGAGCTTCTCAGCTTCAGGAAAACTCTTCTCTAGCTCCTTGGCAAAAGGAGGGACGTATATATACCTTCTAACAACTTTGGCAAAAGTGTTGTAGAGAGGATCTTGTCTCATGCGTCGAAGGTATAGACCGAGTCAACGTATGTGACGGTTATCGGGTACCATACCTCATTACGAGCTAACCTCTTGGCAACCGTCTCTTCTACCAACAGCTCTTCAGGCGGGCCGCCGCCACGAGGTGATTGTTTCACCAGTGTATAAGTTTGTTTCATGGAACAGGGATCAATCCTGCTTCCTCGGTATGTCCGGTTGAGGGCTTCCATATCGATGTTGAGCTATCTTCAAGATGACCTCGTCTGGAAGACTTCTTCGATGAATGTTGAGCCATCTTCAAGATGGCCTCGTCTGGATTCATAGGGATATTTACATTAATTCCCTCATCCAAGGCTGGCTCGTCAGATTTGCTTTTTGTAGCTTCCATATTTGTAGATCTCGACTTTTTGGCCTCGTTTTCTCCTTTGGATTCCCTAGCAGCCCTTCTTTTTGTCGGAGCCTTTTTTGGATTGACTGCGACAATTTTCCTCTTAACGACCCCATAGGGAGTCGAATGAGTCTACATACGAATACAAGGATAAATAAGAATGAGATAGAATTTTTTACATATACTATCAATAAAGGGTTTTTGAGCCTTCGGCTTGGCAATTCAATTATATTTAGAATAGAGCCGAGCCGACCTCAAAAATACCAAGTTTGCTTACAATGGTATTAAATCGACAAATCTTCATTCGTCGACCAGCCATGTTTGCATTCAAACTAGGTTTTTGAGCACCCGACTTAGCAATTAAATTCTATTTAGATGACAGTCGAGCAAACCTCAAAAATACGAAATTTGCTTATAATGGTATTAAGTCGGCAAATCTTTATTTGCCGACTAAAAGGGTTTTTGAGCACCCGACTCGACAATTTAAATCTATTCAGAAGACAGTCGAGCCGACCTCAAAAATACCAAATTTGCTTACAATGGTATTAAGTCGACAAATGTTCATTTGCCGGCCAACCATGTTTGCACTCAAACAAGGTTTTTGTGCACCTGGCTCGGTAGATATACAAATTCTAACAATATAACAACAAAGCTTGGTTAAGTCATTACCTTTGGAATTTCAGGCTTTTCAACCCTATTTTGGGCCAACAAGGCCAGAAACTTTGCTTGCGACATGTCTCCTTGTATCTCTTTTGGGAGACTAATTCTCGGTGCTTCTATATCCTCTGGAAAGGGCACAAAATCAACCGTTAGTCATTACTTGGAAAAATAAAAGTTCATTAGACAAGAAGAAAGTCTTCCTTCTCTCTTGACCTTACAAAGGCCAGCAGCAATAAGAAATAAGGGATTATATAAAAATTCCCTCAAAACAATCCAATTCTCGGGTACCAGTTGCTTCTTCCCATCAAACTCCTCATTGACTCGGATAAATAGGTCTCGGACCGCTTTTTCATTCTTTGTGGAACTATCACTCACATTTATATCTCGGCAGCATGTTCTCCCGTCCTAGGTTCAATGTAGAAGAACTCTTGCTTCCAGTCTCAGATCTTTGAGTGCTTCTCCCAAAAGGTTCCATAATCCTTTCGATTTCGGATTACGTACCAGCCGGGGTGACTCTCCTTGTTCCTCCAAAGAGAGCACACTGTGAACCAGACAGATAAAGTAGGCTTCAACTTCTTGATATTTGTAGTAGCCAACAAGACTCGAATGTTGAGCCAGGAATTTGGAGTCAGATGTCAAGATCCAATTTCATAATCTCTAGCAGCCTTTAATGAGGGATGAAGGGGGACCTATCACAAAATCCTAGGACGCTGCGATCATACCAAGTATTCGGTAGGTGCATCCCAGCTGATGGTATTAATTTTTATGTCGGCAACACAAAGTCTAGCCAGGTAGGAATGTGTGTAGGCTTTCCTAAGCTCGTCCATCATTGCTCAGTTCCTTCATGAACTTTTCATCACGGGCTCATCAGGTCCGACATGAAGGGTTTCTAGGGTTTGCAAGCGACAGACCCTAGCTGCCTTAGTCGGCTCTCTATTAACTACCCCATAGAGTACCTATGTTCTGAGCGCTGTGTTTCGGCCGAGTTCAGAAGTACTTGTCTCGGCATTCGTGCGGTTTTCCTCATCTATTGGGTCCATTTGGCCTCCTGAGAAAACTTTACATAAAACCTCTTGCTTCTGCAAATTTTAATATAAAACAATAATCAGGGACATGAACTTTTTAAGGGGTAGCTTTTAACGGTTCAACGAAACCCTGACCTTCCTCGTGAGCCGAGTAGTCACCAGCTGATTATGTCTGTTCATTAKGAGGCACTTGGATTGAAGTGYCAGCTCCTTTATTCTTTGTCRAGAAKCCCTTTTCAGCCGGCATGGTCTGGAGGGGTTTTATTCGTTCAGGACCCGGCCAAGCCGGATCCTTGGATCTATCACTCGAAGATGGCTTTGGATCCATTGAATTTGCCTCCACATCAAGTGCAGGGGTTGACTACGAGGCACTTGGCAAGTTTATTATAAATAAATAAGGATCGGACGGAGGGTCAAGATGTGTCGAGACCCTCGATTCAGCCGGGGACACACTCATCTGCATGGATGTGTCTGCCCCCTTGTTATTCCTATTCTTGTCTAACAGATCATTGGACGAGCAAGACGAATTCATTTATTCAACTACGAAAATATACAGAAGCTATAAATGAGGTGGCTGAGGAATAAATACCTGGTGCTAGGTAGTCTCTAACGAGCATGAAAACTTGACGAGCATAAAGTTTCAACCGACCAGAATTCCTCACAATCACCGAACTTGCCGAGCAGAAAGTATCGCCGACTAAAAGAGAAGAAAATCGCCTGAAGAATTGGAAATTTAGGAGAGACAATGAAAATGAGGGAGTTAACAGTTTTCACCTTCATTTTCTCTCTCCTCCTTATATAAGGGGGGTTAATTTTTTCAAAATTAAAATTTTTCCCCATAAGATTTTTCACCTACCACTACCTACTTGGAGGCWTGGTGGTTTCAAAYGGATACTCGACCCAACCTCAGTCTGAACCTAGGCTCGCACTCAGKTTAGGCCGAGAGGCAAATGATGCGGCCCAATGAAGATGGGCCAATTTCAACAAATTGGATCGAATCTTAAAACAAAAGCCTAAGGCCCATTTATGAGCATTGATTCATGTACAAAATACGTACAAAAATATATTCATACTGTGCAAATACATACAAAAATACAAAAGCTTTCTTCAAAGCCCAAGTCTTTTRAGAGGCCCATTTAGGCACAAATTGCCAAGATTGTGACACTGGTCACAATCCTGACACACTATGAAGGCTATAAATACCTTCACTTTTCCCARAAAAGGGACACATTATTACATTATGTCAATAATTCTCACCAAYTATTACTCTAACTTCTCTCTASTTTCTCTCTCTAGACTTGTTATACTCTTCTCCTCCTCCTCAATTCAAATACTAACTTGAGCRTCGGAGGGGCGATAATCCATTAGAATTATACGCCTTCTTGCAGGTGCATTAAGGACGCAGCACGTGACAAACCGAGGACTTTTTTATCTGGACCTTTTACATTCTTACCCTTACTTGGAGAATACGCTCATAGCATCAAGAGGAAGTCATCCCCCGAACCTATAAGTAAGTGTCTCTTCCCAAGGGCTGAAACAACATTCATTACACAATCGCTTAAAATTCAACATTTATTACATTTTCCCAAATTTTATCATTTACACATTTACTAATTATCTAACTTAATGAAACCACCAATAATAAAAAKGATGGAGTAATTMAAATTCAATGGTGTAGTGTCCAACTGTTTTCCTAAATTACCCTTCAAAATATTAAATTGCAACTTAATGTATGAGGTTGGTAGATTATTAAAATTGGAATGAGAATTGAACCAAAAATCTTGTTCTTAATCTCAATTAGTGTACCCTCTGGCCTCTACCATTGAGCCATCACAATTTTATTGTTTACATAGCAAAAGTAAATGTTATAATACATTTCTCAAGTGTCACTGAACCCACAGAATTCTATATTTTTTACTGAAATTGCTAAAATACCGCCTGAAATTACTTCATACGCCTAAATACGTATCAAAGTTCCCTTTTTCACCTTAATGACATTTTGGATCATTGACCCCATTCTCTCTCTACCCACACACTACCCCACCACCTAACACTTGCAAACTCCACACCACCGTCTACCTAGCACAACCACCACCACCATTGGACACCTTGCAACGTCATGCGGGCTGCTGAATTCCTCCACAACGACGCTGCGTTCTCCCCTCCCCCGCGACGGACTTCAATTGTTACAAGGTATCTCGTCCTTGGTCCGCGTTTGCCGCCCCTCCAACCACCACCACAAGTGGCGGCTAACGTCCACTCAAGGGGAAGGCAAGTCGTTGAAGTAAGCGCCGACAGTAGTGGATAGCAACGAATGGCAGAGGGTTAGAGTCGAGATTTGATTGTCGTAATTGATTTACGCGCGTCTCTTCAATTTTTCAGGACGGACACCTTACGTGTTCAAAATCACGCAGGGGTTCCAAATGGACACTTGCGTGATTGAAACGCAGGTTCCAACGGTTAACCTGTTATGTGATTTTGGAAACGCAAGTTCCAATGTAACCTGTTGATTCAGAAACGTAAGTTTTCCGTGGCCTGTGGTGCATACTCTCGCAAGTTTCCAATTGGCGCTGTGCATTAAATCACCGCAGTTCCCATTGGGACCTGCGTGATTTTGGACACGCAGGTCCCATTCGTCCTGCGTGATTGACACGCAAGTTAGTTTTTTCAAACATTTTTTTTGCGGAAAATTCTGAGATATTTTGGTCAATTGTGGTTTCATATCCTTCGTAGTTATAGTTAATAAAGGAGTAAATTAGTTTTCATGTTAAATATTGTTTTGTATATTATTTATCAACCAAAGTGTAGTATGGTGAGTAGTGTTAGTCAATGAAATGTTAGATTGTTGCAATTTATTTAAATTGTAAGTGTATTGTTAAGCTTCATTAGTAGAGTTTTGTTTTGTTGATTTGAATTTTGAAAAATATATGAATTTCGATTACTAGTGATAGTGAACACTATATAGAATTGTTAGTCTAGCTGTGTTATTGTTATTGTTTTTTGTTGCTAATTTGGCATATGATTTCATAATTTTGAAAATTGTTTTGATTTTAAATTGTTTAATCTACGAAATTGTTTATTTCGAGTGTGTTTTCTATTTGATTTATTTTTATTTCGCATAAGTTATCATTTTAATTTTTAAAATATGGTTTTGAATTAAAATTGTATATGTCGACATTTAGGATATTTTGACGAAGGGCGGGATTGGGTTTTTTTAAATCGGGGGGGACTTACAGTGATCGGTTCAGTGACACTTGGAGTTCGCTATCACATTGAGGTTGCGACGCATGCTAAAAAAGAATCGCTATCGAACTAGGTTTTGAGCTAGTTATTTCCTTCGCACAAGCCGACAAATCTAGTCAAAGAGAGGTTGCTGTATTAAGGGTGCAATCGTGCGTGACGATATCGAGCGATTCCGAATAGATGACCAAGAAGACAAAAAACGAAAGCATGTGGTTGTAAATATCAAGCTTTCATGCGCTCGGAAAATCTTCAAACGGGCGCGTTTGACAGGTGAGTCTCCCAAGAAATACGGGAAACACAACCACCCATAAATCAACTACGAAATAGTCATTACGAAGCCTGCCGCCATGAGTCCTCTGCTAAGTTCAAGCAAAAAAGCATGAGACCGTGCGCAACGAAGCCGGCGAATGTTCTTCGATCTCTTCAATTGGGTATTTGAACATGAGCATCATAACATCAAACAGGTTACAAAACTTAATCAAAAGTGAAAGTTGAGGAGTCTGAAGGGAGGGGAGGTGATGGCTAATTTATCCATCTTGCCGAAAGAGCACCAGTACCAAAAGTGGATAAAGGTTGACAGGATGACACAAATAACTACCCACATCTTTGTTGCGCCACCGGTTACATCATTAACTGTTGCGTACATTTCCCTTTAGCATCCTTAGTGGATCGACTTACAAAAACCAATAAGTAACGCCTATCCACTGTTCGAATGGTAGTATGTTCTCCGAACGAACCATAACTTTTTGATTGGTGTGCCTTATGAGAGATGAGACGCATTGACATTACACATGGGTCTTGGATAAGCTTAGCATCTTGCTTGGACAGTCGCGTTGCCCTGCTGCCTTGTGACTGATTCGTGAGTTGGGTTTAATGCGCCGCCTATTAGAACATATTCCCTGAAGTCGGCGCACTTGCTTACACTTGCACATAAACAGAAGAGTGTGGAGACTCGTGCGTATCATTTGTTTGAGAAAGACCAAAAACGGTGCGGAGCTTTTCAAGCAAGTTCATGGCCTCAGTTATGTATGCCCATAGTGCGAAGCTAGATATAACTGCATACATGAAATGAATGATGCATGGAGGAAACCCAAAACTTGCATTCGACAATATGTATGCTAAGGACTGCTTAACTACATAAGTTAAGAAATTAATGTATCATGCCTGGTTACAAACATAAGTTAACTTTCATTCAACAAGGCACAACAACAAGTCGAGCTGACTAGTCACAACATTCCATCTTGGAGAGTTGTTAGAGTGTCTAACTACAGCGAGCAATGTCTGTCTGAATAGTTTAACAATTTTAATCTTGTTAGAAAGCCGTCTTAAGTATTATAAATGCAATGGTGTTAGGTCGCAATTTATACTTTTATGAGCCAACTTAGAGTATTACCAATTTAGGATCTCTTCGGCGACAGAACACTGGTGATCAAGTACACATGATGCTAATCTCG
>SNQN01005071.1:0-20850 GCA_008642245.1 Bassia scoparia | reverse complement strand
TTCTTTGCATGCCTTGTTTACTAGGATGATTTTAAGCTACAAGCATTAGATTGATGCTGTATTTAACTTGATTTGAATTTTATCTTTTGGGTTCCTTGTCTCAGCTAAACAGCTAAAGCACTATCATATGCTTGGTATGAGACTTAATTTTGTGTTTGAGGAATGTGCTTATGCTTTATTTTTTGATATGTTTTTTTTTAAAGATGAATGGCGTTTGACCTTTGCCTGTTGCTGCTGTATATAAGTAGTTTAGGCACTGTTTCTTTGGGCAAAATATTTGATTATTGATTTGCTGGCTGCAACAACRCTTATTAATAATGTACATTCATAAGTTCCTGCTTTCCTATTGTGAATACACTATGATTGTTTTTATTACAGGGTTATGATGTGGTTACATTGGCATCTCCTGAGCGTTACGTTACTGGATTGGATTTATCAGAGGTTGCTATTAATAAAGCAAAGGAGGTGATTAACCTTTTCTGTTTATTTATGTTTTTCTTTACATTTATGAAGGAAAGCAACACTAATATACTCAAGATCAATATATATATATATAATTTAATTGTTCTGCCTGGTGTGATGCCATACATATTTTAGGAAAAGTGCCTCTGTTTATAATTTAATTATTAAATTGAAGCTAATAAATGTGCATTGAAAATAACAGTTTTAATATTCATTAATTGATATATTACTGTCAAAAGTATATTTTTTTAATCATTAGTAAAAATTGATCTTCAAGTTTTGATTTATATAAGAGAATTTTATACTTTTTTCAGAAACTGAGCATTACATGTGACTTATTATGATGAATAATTTGTGATAATCTAAGGTTGTTTCTTCTATATGACTCACAAAAATATTTGGTGCTGCAAATTACTCTGAATTATGTCATGTGTAACCAGTTGGCATTTCTGAATGCAAAATTGATTTCCTATTCTTCCAGGGCACATTTCCTTTWCTCCACTAAACTTTAAATTAAGCGCACCATTTTTGTTTTGTCATACTGCATTGTAGGTAACTTATGCCTATAGGGCTATAGATTATTTTCGAAATTGTAAAGTTGATCTATTTTTTGATAAATGAAATATTTGGCAATGCAAATTCCTCCAAATTGGTGTCCATAATGTGAAGTGACCAACTSKCTTCATCATTTCTGAATGTAAAGTAGACTTCCTATTSTTCCCAGACATTTTTCCTTTTGGTATCCCCGTGAATTGTTTGATTACCCTCTTCACATCAGTGACTTTGTTTGACCGTCTCTTAGAATTTACTACTAAAAATGCTTTACTTAGTCAAATTGGTTGAAGGATGAAGATACTGCGTTTTATTCTATATCAGGTGTCCCCTCAATGCCTGAGCTACTATTTTTACTAAAAAATTCAAAAAAATAAAAATAAAAATAAAAATAATTATTGACAGCTCATTATCTACTTGGCTGCTCACATTTTACTAAGTTTACTAGTTTTAATGTTGTTACACTATACCCTATTTCCCCCCTTTTATTTTAATTTGTAAACGGACCATGAGAATCACATTACTGGCCAGTTCTGCTTTTAACTCTTGTTTAAGCATACATAAGCTGGTTTGATTTGATTGCWTAGTTTGTTGCCTCATGCTGAATAATTCGGGTCTTTTAAATTGCTTCTGATGAGTTTGACTAAAATATCTTGTCTAATCAGCTGGCAGCATCATCCCCAATTGCAAACTATTGCTCCTTCGTGCAAGCAGACTTTTTCACTTGGGAGCCTACTCAACTATTTGATCTTATCTTTGATTACACGTGAGTGACTAATTATGTTTTCTTCTTTTTTATTTATTATTATTATTGTAYTTTTTTTATAATATATACATTTTGGCTTGAAATTGCAGATTCTTTTGTGCACTTGTTCCAAATATGAGASCCGCTTGGGCAAATCGCATGGCATGTCTCTTAAAGCCAGATGGAGAGCTTATAACATTGATGTATCCAGTATGTTTCCCATTAATTTGTTATGGTTTTTATGATTCCCATTAATTTTGGCATTCCCATCATACTAAGTATGTGCATTATAACTGACTTAGCAATACATCATTTAAAATTTTCCTTCTTCAACASAATTGAAAAAAAAGTAAAAGTGACAAAGAACTAAGCAAATCATATCCTCACTGTTCATGCAAACTTTTGCTATGTCAACAACTCAACAAATAGCAGTAAAGGCTTCAAAAAAATATAACAAAACACAAGGAATTCATGACATAATAACCAAGGAAAAAGGGAAATTTTGAGGTAAGGTCAATCATTAGAAGTAAATTGTCTTCAAAACTCAAAAGATGCGGCCAGCAGAATGTAAATGATACAAGCAGTGTACTAATTTATTCTCTGATAATGCAGGAAGAAAATGAGTAGGCTACTTGTAATTTATTTATTTATTTTTTGCTCCTGTGTTCTTGAATTGTTCATTTGCTCCTCTCTATTAATAGTAAGTCTTGGAATGTTTAAGCTATCCAAATTATCTACTGTTCCCTTGGATCTTGGGCCATCTTTTTTAAGGAAAATCATGTTAACCACTGGTGATACATTGCTGAGTACCACCAACTGAAACTAAGCCTGCTGACCTCAAATGAGCTTAAAAAGTGAGTGAATCTGAATCAAAATACTTCCTCCGTTTCTTTTTAATGGCAACATTGAACATGACACAAACTCCTAGATAAAAGTTGGTTGTGAGTGTGAAAGTGATAGAGTGAGAATGTGGGGCATGTGATTAAGTAAGAGATAGGAAGAAGTAGCATGCAAATATGGAAAGAAAACAATTGTTGCTATTAATTTGATATTTCCAAATTTAGTAAATGTTGCCATTAAAAAGAAATGGAGGAAGCAATAGTTTTTCATACAAAGTATGAGATTTGTGAATTGAAATGAACACGAATTATTACACTTGGCGTAAACCGTGCTAGGCATCAGCTGTATCCGTAACACAGTTATCCAGTCTCATAGCTACTGAATTTACTTTAAACAATTTACCATGTTGTCCACGAATTGATATGAAATTATTGTCCTTCTTTTAAACTGTTTGGACTTACACACAATAATATATTTCCTGAAATTTGTTATTCCATAATCCATCACCTTAGCAATATCATGGCCATAACACCCAACCTAACCCTTCCAATTTTAAATTATTATTATTATTATTTCTCTTAGACTCTTTAATGATACAAATTGTATTATCAATGCCAGAATTGAGAACATTCAGCGACTTTTGCTGTTGCCCTGTTGCTGGGTAGATGGTCCTTTCTATTGCTTACTGTTTAAAAGCAAAAATTAAATATCCATCTTATAATTTTTGTTTTTTTTTTCCCAAATTGCAGATTGATGATCATGATGGTGGACCTCCGTATAAAACATCTGTTGCTGAGTACTTTTTCCTATTCTTCAACTATTACTTTTAAATTGCTCTCAAATTTCTAATTTGCTGAAATATTCTGCTATGAGTAATTTGCTGAGATATTCTGCTATGAGTTGTAGTTTATAATCTTGTATGGTTAGCTGATCCATTTTTTTTCCCATGCAGCTACGAAGAATTATTGCACCCACTGGGTTTCCATGCCATATCTATTGTAGAGAATGAACTTGCAGTGAGTGGTCGCAAGGTAACTAATATATTGGTGTGTTGAGGGTTCCATGTGCCAGATTTTGAAAAACAGTTTTCTTCATTTTAGGTTGATAGATGTTCACATATCAATCAATCAGATGTTCATAGATATCTTAAAATAATATTTTGCTATAAATTTTTGTTCTTTCATAACCATTGCACTTGTCTTTGTTCTTATCTTTTGAATTTTTTAGGTGTAAATCTTCGAATATATTGATAGGCCAAATTTGACATTTTATGGTCAAGCTTCATTATCTTTGTCCATAAAATTTTGCCAAAAGTAGTACTGATTGAATTTTGCACTGCTCATCTTTAATAATTTTTACAAAAGTGTATGAAAGGATCATAAGGGTTGCAGTTGACATGTTTTGCATTTGTAATTGCAAGTCCATACAATTATTTTTCTTGGAATAGAGGTAGGGCTATTATTTTTCTTTGGTATGTGRGAGTAGAATTTCTGCGTGATCTTCTAGGACTAAAAGCCAATGCCTTTTATTTTGTAGGGAAGGGAGAAGCTTGGGAGGTGGCGAAGGATGACACAGGTGTCTCCGCTTTAATATGGTAGTAGGCTCGTAACCTTTGCAAAGTAACATATWCTGGAAGATTTAGTCATTGGTATATCTGATGGCCAATTGAGAGTGCCCTTTCATATAAATGTCTAAGAAAAGTGAAAGCACTGTATATGTTTTTCCTTAGACTATGATATTGATATTGGAGGATTACTATTGTTGCACTCACTCACATTCGTGAAGTGCCTCATCTTATGTGTGTATAATGAATAGAAAACTTGAAATTATTAATCCATTGGTTTGGTATAGAATTCTATGCCCCTGTAAATTTGATCTTATAATAAATGAAATTCACCCCCACTTATGGGACTAAGGCTATGATTGATTGATTGATTGAATAAATGAAATTCAAGACCTGTGAAGGAAGATCACTCAGTTTATGATTAATATCTGAGAATCTGAGATTTACCAAGATGAACAAGCAATGATGGTGGGAAGTTTTGAGGGCCAGAAAATAAGCTCTAGTTGTAGAATGTTTATCTTTCCCGAGCTTTGTTGTTCTGTGAGCCTGCTTAGCAGAGTAAGAAAAGGTGGCTCTTGTACGATTAGTCTTGATGCTTCTGTTCGAAATATTAATGTCAATGCAGGCAGACTGGCTGCAGTGTCTGCGTGTTGTGYTTTTCTGTGAAATAGGAGCTCTGATTATGCTGGGGGCCATGGCSAGATTGGCGACAAGAATTGCGGTGGAGCTAGCTGTTACAAATTAGTGGAAAGATGCTGTGTTTGAAGATGACACTCAGGTTACAAACGTACAGTTAGATCCCTTCAAGGCAACTCCAACTTCTGATCAATGACTGTTTGGCTCTCATTGTGAATGTATGTTTCTCCCATCAATTTCCTGTCTGTGGTTGGTGGTTTTGTGTGATTGACTCGCTCTTTTCCGGTTTTCGCACCAATTTTCTGTCTGTGGCAATCAGAAGTTAGAAGGGGAAAGAAAGAGGAGACAGCAGGAGTTGCTGAGCAAATGAGGAGTTTTAAGGAATCTTAAGTAATGTGGTTGTGTATCAGTGGTCCCACAAAAAATTGTGCAAGTCAATGCTACGTTAGTTAGTTAGGGTTTAGTGGATAAAGTTAATGGGCGCCCACAAATCCAGCACTTCCAAAATGAACACAAGTCAACCTTTTTTTATATTCTTAATTTTGGTATGTCTAGTTGTTAGGATCATTTCGACAGCTTCGTCTGATATTGAAGCTTCTTCTCATATTGAAGCTTCCATTTGCCTTCACATCTTTAACACATCATTTTCTTCTGTAAATATATGTCAATAATATCTTACAATTAATACCATCATTTCCTATTATAGTGTTACTGTGTTACACTCTCAAACTCTGAGTTTGACACTTTAAAATACAAATAAATAAAATAAGGATATTTAACAAATCCAATCTATCCTTATTAATGAAAATCAATTCTCATGATTCTTTATTTTTTATTTTTAAAAATAAAGTAAAAGTTGATTTGAAAAACACTAACTTAATTTTGAAAAAAAAGCAATTTTCTTTATCATTAAAAACATACTTCTTTCGTAACTCAAAAAACACAACAAATGAATATTTTATACTTATACCCATTTGTTGCATTTATTGTAATATATTTCAAAGGAAGTACAAGGTTCAAAAGTAGCAAATTCGCAATATGTAAAAAGAAATCACAATTAGGCAAAATTTTATTAGTTTTCTTATAAAATAATGTGGAAGTAGAAAATTATGTTTAGTTTATGCTCTCTCTTTCTTACGTGGCAAACTAAAATAACTAAAAACATTCCTGTTCGTTAACTCCCCCTTTCTTCCCGCTAATCCACACCCACCTTTCAAACTACCCCATTTCTTTCCTCTTCCTCTCTCTTCCCCAATTTTTTTTTTACCTCTATCACAAAATTTGTCCTCTGTTTTTTTTTCTAATCAATTTTTTTTATTACACCAATAGCAATAATAATTAATAATAATTCATGTTTGATCAAAACAACCACAACAATAACAAACAATAATCAAACTAACCACCATTATAGCAACAACAACAACAGATGGGTGATGAAGAAGACAGAGACTTCATATATTCTTTCGACCCGCCGAATCGCAAGGCACATTCTCTAACTAGCAACATCCGCCACGGTGGAGCCACCACAACCTCCGCCGCGACAGCCACCGCCGGAGCTTCTCTCTCGTCCAATTCGAAGCGGGCTTCYCAGCTCCGAAACCACTCCCTCGACGAACTTCGGATCACTAATGCCATTGCCAACCACCACCAAAACCGCCATCTTGGTGGGCCCTTCTACACCAATGACGATGAGGGTGATTTCTTCCCTTACGCCTCAAACTCATTGTCGCCGACGGTCAACCCACGGTATGATCACTCGGTGTCCCTCCCCGTGTACTCCGGCTCCGAGAATGATGATCAACGGTTGGCAATGCAGGAGTTTACCGCCAATGGGGGTGTCGGAATTTTTAAGGCTCCGACAAGGTCGGCGGTTCACCCGACCCGGCCACCGGCGTTGGAGCTCCGGCCACACCCGTTGAGGGAGACTCAAGTAGGGAGATTCTTGCGTACCATCGGGTGTACGGAAAGTCAGCTGTGGGCAGGGCAGGAGAATGGGGTGAGGTTTTGGAACTTCACCGATGCCTACGAGGCCGGAAAATCGACAAAGCGTGGCGACGAAGATACTTCACCATTTTATGAATCCGCGATTACTTCGCCTACGTTGTGCTTGGTGGTTGATCATGGGAATAGGCTTGTTTGGACTGGTCATAAGGATGGCAAAATTAGATCTTGGAAAATGGATCAACCTGTTAATGTCAACTATGGTAATGGTGGTGGTAGTGGTGAGGATTCGTCGATGCCTTTTCGTGAAGGTCTTGCTTGGCAAGCACATAAAGGACCTGTTCTTGCATTGATTATTACTTGTTATGGTAAATTAATCTTTTTMATTTTTTTTAAGTGTTGATTGTTGATGTTTTTGGGTTGACGGAATGAAAGTGTGGGAGAAAGTGATTAAAAAGGCCAACATTAGTTTGTTTACCTTTACAAAGATGAAAATTTTGTGGGTTAATTTTGAGCATGGGTTTAGATGATTAACATTTCTTTGCTGGTGTTATGATGTAATTTGCAATTTGTTTAAATTTTTTGTTTTTCATTTTGGATTTGAAGGTAGAATATGAAATTTAGATGATTATTGTGGTTGAGTTAATTTCCAGCCTTTGAATCTGATTGGTGTTTGAAAAATGAGACAAGGGGTAGTTGACTTTAGAATTGTTGCAATGAGAAAACAATGTTTAACACTTTGCTGCTTTAATTGATTAAATTGGTGTAAACTTGGAATATTCTGCCTCGGCAGGTGACTTGTGGTCCGGTGGAGAAGGAGGTGTGATCAAGGTATGGACGTGGGACTCCATAGAGAAATCACTGACTCTATCGGCAGAGGAGAAGCACATGGCGGCCCTGTTAGTTGAGAGGGCGAGTGTGGACTTGAGAAGCCAGGTGACTGTGAATGGTGTATGCAACATCTCTTCATCCGATATTAAGGCCATGYTGTCTGATCATGCCAGAGGAAGGGTGTGGTGTGCTACTTCTCTATCCTTTTCATTATGGTATGCCTCTTGCAGTCTTGCCTTTCTCAACTTTTTCCCACAGTATTCTTCTATGTGATGCCAAATCATGCATATATTAGCCTTGGAAAGGGATACGAGAAGAGTTCGTTATGTTACAGTTATCCAGAAAATCAACTCATCATGACCAGAGCCACCTGGTGTTCAGATTCTGGCAGAAACAAATAGAGGATTACGCTAGACTTTATTATTTTGCTACTGATCTGTCAWGATGTTCTTTAACTTCATTATTAGTCTAGGGCTTCATTTTTCTTATCTTACACATCCTAGTTTCAGAAAAATAAAAGGTTAAGTTTCGATGAGACATTAGGACCTATCTAATACAACTAGGTAAGGTCATATAAATTAAGTCTGTTTTGGGTTGGTTATCTCATGCAGGGATGCTCGTACAAAGGAACTTGTCAAAGTGTTTAACATTGAAGGTCAAATTGAAAATCGAGCTGAGATGCCAGTGCCACAGGATCAACCGGTGGTAGAAGATGAGATGAAGGTAAAATTTGTTTCTCAATCCAAGAAGGACAAGTCCCAGGGCTTTCTGCAGCGATCACGTAACGCTATAATGGGTGCAGCAGATGCTGTCCGTCGAGTAGCTACAAGAGGTACRGGAGCTTTTAATGAAGAGACTAAGAAGACCGAGGCACTCATGTTAACTGCTGATGGTACAATTTGGAGTGGTTGCTCAAATGGATTAATATTGCAGTGGGATTCAAACGGAAATCGTGTCCAAGAGTATAATCATCATCCAAGTGCTGTTCTATGCTTTTGCACCCATGGTCCAAGGTTATGGGTAGGATATGCTAGTGGCGTAGTGCAGTTGTTGGACCTTGAAGGRAACCTTATAGCAGGGTGGGTTGCTCATAGTAGTCCGGTAATAAAGATGGCGATTGGTGGAGGTTATGTTTTCACCATGGCCATTCATGGTGGTATAAGGGGATGGCACCTTACATCTCCGGGTCCAATTGACAATGTAATACGCTCTGTATTGTCTTCAAAAGAGTTGTTGTATACAAGAAAAGAAAGTATAAAGATGTTAGTGGGATCCTGGAATGTTGGCCAAGGGAAACCCAACCCAGAAGGACTCAAATCATGGCTTGGTTCAACTGTATCCGATGTTGGAATCGTTGTGGTTGGTTTGCAAGAGGTAGAAATGGGAGCAGGTTTCCTTGCCATGTCAGCAGCCAAAGAAACTGTGAGAATCCTTCATTTCTCCCTTATACTGTCTAATATTGTTATTGTAAGCCTCAAYCATTAGTGAAAGTGGTGAGTTTAATGAATTGTGATGGTTGTATTACTGAGCATGAGTACAGGACACCAACATTTATGAAAGAATGTGGAAACCAAACTGCAAATTGTAGTTGAAGTTGAATAATGACTACATACTGAGATTCTATTCATTTTGCCATAATTATGTATTTGTAAGCAATATATGCAAAGAATCTCAYAGCATGCATGTTAAGGTGCTTTCTAACTTCTCTTGTGTGCACAGGTAGGACTAGAAGGGAGTGCTATTGGGCAAATTTGGCAGGATGCTATTGGTAGGGTTTTAGATGAAGGAATGGTTTTTGAACGAGTAGGTTCGCGGCAGCTTGCTGGCTTGCTTGTAGCTATCTGGTAACTATGCTCTATTGCATTTTCCTGACGCTGACCTCCTTGACTCATTGTAAATTTGTCATACTGCCATAAAAAATATATGAGATTGCTAATTTGTATGTCTATGGTAATTTTTATGCCTGGATTCCAGGGTAAGGAAGAATTTGAGGATGCATGCTGGAGATCTTGATGTTGCAGCAGTTGCTTGTGGTTTTGGCCGAACGATTGGTAACAAGGTATGAACCTAAATTTCAGTAAAGCTCATTTACATTTTGATGCAATAGGTATGGTTTATTTAAGAAGTCTAATAGTCTACTTATGTATATAAATCTATAATGCTCTTAAAGGTTGAACAAGGTAAATTAAAACAAGTTTATAGTGTACTATAGGAAAAGAGGTTCCAAWTTTCTGTTATCATTCTTTTCAAATCACAAACACTAACATAAGAATTATGATTAGTGTTTAATTCAAAATCAAAATTTGAATCATGTCGAAWARAACCTTGTACAAGATGAAAATCAACAACAGAAAATGGAAAATGGCAGTTATTAATCCCCTTGTTTCCGTCATGCAGCCTATTCTTTTTTATTTTTTATTACCTTGGCTCAGTAAGGACAACCTGTAATTCCATACATTGATATATAAAACCATATTGGCAGGGAGGAGTAGGCTTGAGGTTGAGAGTCCATGATAGAATTATCTGTTTCGTGAACTGTCACTTAGCAGCGCATTTGGAAGCAGTGAATCGACGTAATGCTGATTTTGATCATATTTTTCGAACAATGGTCTACTCAAGGCAATCTCACTTACTGAATGTTGCTGCTGGTATGCGATGTCTGCTTTTGTATTGCTCTCTTGCATTGTGCATATATTTATTTTGGCTACTTTACTTGTCTGGCTTCCCATTGCTCCTCTCTCTTGCAGCTGGAGCTTCTTCTGCTTCCCAGATGCTTCGTACTGCAAACGTATGTTTTTTCCGCCTCATTCTTTTCTTTGTATTTGACCATATTGCGATTGTATGTAAAAATGCATGCATGTGCTTGCAGGGTGCCAGTGGGAACTCTGACGATGGAGGAAGACCTGATTTATCCGAGGCAGATATGGTTGTGTTTTTCGGCGATTTTAATTATCGCCTTTTTGGAATATCATATGATGAAGCAAGAGATTTTGTTTCCCAAAGAAGCTTTGACTGGCTAAGAGAAAAGGATCAGCTTCGAGCAGAAATGAAAGCTGGGAGAGTTTTCCAGGGAATGCGTGAAGCCATGATCAAATTTCCTCCTACTTACAAATTTGAAAGGCATGTACCGGGGTTAGGAGGTACTATTTCTTATATTTTTAAAAATATATATGTTACTACAAGTTTCAACCCTTTCATCTTAATCCCACCATATCATATTCTTCACCAGGCTATGATTCTGGAGAGAAGAAGCGGATACCTGCTTGGTGTGACAGAGTAATATACCGGGATTGTCGTAGTGGACAGGCATCAGAGTGCAATTTGAACTGTCCAATACTTGCTTCAATACAAATGTAAGTTTCAGCTAAATGTGCCTATAGTGCCTCTAATCATGTTTTTTTTTTAATTTTAATTTAAAAAATAAAAAAACCAGTGTGGTTCGCTTGCTCTGACTCATATTGATTGCTTTGCTGATCTGGTATGGTATGATCTAATACGAACAAGAATAACAATAAGTTGGTCATGTCATTTTCTGACTTGCTCTCCGTCCACTTTTTACAGGTATGAAGCTTGTATGGATGTTATTGATAGTGATCACAAACCTGTACGATGTAAATTCAGTGTTCATCTAGCAAGAGTAGATAGATCAGTTAGGAGGAAAGAGTTTGGTGAGGTCATGAATTCTAGTGAAGAAATTAAAACTTTGCTTCGAGATTTATCTGAGGTTCCAGAGGCAGAAGTTAGTGCAGACAACATAACTCTTCAAAACCAGGAGAGTTACTGTTTCCAGATCACTAACAAAAGCGAATACGAAAAGGCAGTGTTCCATATCATCTGTGAAGGCCAATGCATTGTTAAYAACAATGGGGAACCGTCCGAGTTTCGTCCGAAAGCCTCCTTTGGTTTTCCAGCATGGCTTGAGGTATGGTTGCATCTGTCAATAAYAGGGCCTCTGTTTCCACYTTTTGTTTTTTGTTTTTSAAAGAAAGAAAGGTGGAAACAAAATAAACGATCACAAATAGCCCTTAAATCAACAGTAGTCCATCAATTTCAATTGGATAATTATTAAAGGATAACCCCAATTATATGTGTTCATCTCATAATAATGCCAACAATTTGCTTGAGGGTTGCCTTCTCAAAATGATCCGATGACTTGAAAAAAAAAAGAATTTAGCAAGTCAAAACAAGAGCATAGTTGTGAACTTGCGACTATAATTCATAGCTGGGATTATGTTTTCCCTGTTGAAGTTTAGTTTTCATCAAAATCAAAGGATTAATAATTTGGTTCCATGCACATTGCACAATTTTGTGTAGGTTATACCAGCATGTGGGATAATCAACCCTGAAGAAAGCATTGAAGTGGGAGTGAGGCATACAGAATTCCAAACATTGGGAGACTTAGTTGACGGCGTTCCTCAAAATTGGTGGTCTGAAGACACAAGAGATAAGGAAGCTATATTGACTGTTCAAGTTCGATGCAATAGCACAATGGAGTTTAGAACACACCGGATTCGTGTACGTCATTGCTACTCATCAAGAACTATACGAACGGAATCAAGAACAAGCAGTGCTAGGAGGGGAAATAATGGGTCCAACCACCGCCCAGAGAACCAACGTCGTGATAACAACCTTGACATGGTTGATCGTGGTTGATGTCAAGGGAATCATATGACCCTCTTGTTTTTAGGATTAGACCTTTTCAGAAGCCTTCTTTTTTTTTTCCCCATCAGGTGCAAATGGAAATGTGTTTGCAACTTTTACTTAGAATCTCCTAACATCTGTCTGTAAATACATGAAGTCAGAGTCTGTAWACCTTCGTGTCGAAAAGCTTCAATCCCTTGTATCAATTGTAGGATTCATATCTTCACACATTCATTTGATTCTTTATTATTTCGCCTGCAAGAGTATTGTTTTCCTTTATCATGGAAAGACTGTAGTTTTAAGATCTTATAGTTTCACTGTGAAGATGAATGGAAGACATAATGTAGGTAATGCAAAAGTCTGCACTTCATTGACTCTGATATAGCTATAAATTTTTTAGCTTCTACTGCACTCTTCAATTGACAATTCTATAACATGTCAAATTCAAATGTGAATATGTGATATAATCAAACTTGTGTTATTTGATCTGTTTTTGCATACTTTAAGACTTTACTCTCGTTATGTGACATCAATACTAACTATACAATCTATTAAATAATATCAAGATCAGCAATTGGGAAACAAGATATATATAGGCAAACTGTCATCGTAGAGATGAGAAGCAGTAGTTTTACATTACTTGCATGAAAGCGATTATATTACAACTACAAATCTGATTTGCAATCCCTTAGCTTGAGAAATTATCCTCATCAGGGCAAAGGAATGTATCGTTGCTCATTACAAGGGTATTCGAGGCATCATAATTATACAAAGAATACACAGCTGTTTTTCCAGAATTCGAGCTCTGAATTTTTCAGAGCACATACATTCTCTTATATTCAGTGCTCAAGAATTCTGGATCTGACGCCACTGACATAGAATAGGAATGTGATTTGCTCTCAGCTTTCTTTAACCTTCTCGATTTAAAATCACTCAACCGGTGCATAATTACACAGTAGAACATGGAGCCCAAAATTGGCATCATAATCACGGCCCCAATGACTGTTGCCCATATTGCTAGCCACTTACCATGCCGACCGACCACCACATAAGAGAGAGAGATGAAGGAAACCGAGATGCAAAGACAAGCCAACCACATTAGTTTGTTGATTACAAACATGAGCTGCTTTTTTGCCTTATGCTCAATGACAACCACAGATGTCTGGACTACAACGACAGCAAGGGAGATGAACAATGATGCACTGTCAAACACAAAGAATATAATAAATGCCTTATTGTTGGCAATATAAGCTTGCCCAACAGAAGTTCCAGGTTCTATTTGCTCCACATATTGGCCAGGAACTTGGAAGATAGCCGCAAAAGCAACTGTTGCAATGAGAACAGCAACAACTGTAGCATTGTTAATTGCATTGTTGAGACCGTTAGTATGGAGTTTCTTGAGCTTTTTCGCAATCTTTTGGACCCTCACATCAGTTTGATGGGTTTGCTGCAGCTGGGACTTCACATTGTGTTTGATGTCACTCACAGTTTGCTTAAGTTGCTTTTCTGTGTTCCTCGGCTTCCCAAGTTCTTTTGAATCGAGTGCTCCAGCCTCCCTTAATTCTGTAACCAGCTCTGGTGGTCCAATTTTTTCAGCAATATCAAGTACAGTCTCACCTGCTTTGTTGATTGCATTGATGTTTATGCTCTCACATCGTAGAAGGCAACTAACAATCTGCAAGTTAAGTGACAAGGTTAATTCACAGAACTGAGAAATAAAAGTTGGGATGGTAGGTTTCTTAGGCAGCAGTTAGATGTCAGAAGAGGCAACCTCACTGCATTGCTTACCACATGCCAGATCACACAATCATTTCAAATGAATAAAAATACAATATCTAGATCTTCTCTTTGAATCATACAAGTATTATATTTCCACGTTCAGTTTAAGTTTAACCCTCTGCACATATGGACTTGAGGTTGGGGATTTGGATACAAAACAAAGAACTACTGTGTAAGTAGCAAGAAAGAAGAAATAACCTGGGTGCGGCCCTTCTTTGCCGCTATATGTAATGCTGTGTTTCCCTTGTTATCTTCAACACCCAAGATGGATGGATCAGGTTTAACCAATTCAATTACAATATCTTGATTTTGCCCTTTCACAGCCATGTGAAGTGCTGCTTGGCCCTTTCTATCAGTCCTAAAGCCAATAGTTGGATCCTTTTGTATGAGAGCCTTGACAACTTCCAAATGCCCCATTCTTGCTGCAGAATGGAGGGCTGTTTTCCCGTTATTTCTGCCTATCTTAGCAAGGTCTGAGTCAGTTTCTAACAGGAGATTAACAACCTCAATATTTCCTTGAGTAGCAGCTGTGTGTAAAGCTGTTGTGTTAGATGGATCAGTTGTCATGGCTAAGTCGGGGAAAGTAGAAAGGAGTCCCTTCAACACATCTGCATGAACAAMAGTAGGAGGTTAAGCAGCATATATCAACACTATTTGCACTAATACAACTTAGAATTTACAGTTAGATTTAAAGGTCCTGGAAAAATAATTAAAAGCTCACACAAATATTGCAATAAGCTACAAGCAACCATCACCCTGGATGACATTATCTGATTTCAGTTTTCCAGCTCAAAAGATTTTCAGTGAGAACAAAGAGCTAGACATTCAAGACAAGTTATCTTGTTCTCATCAAATGTTAGCCATACAACTTTCAACATATAAGTCAAGTTATCCCATGTTAACGATGCTAGTACACATGAAAAGGTGCCAAGTTGTCACACACCAAACCAAAGTGAACAAATTTGACCAAGCAGAAAGCTTGGCAAGAAAAATGAGGCTTCAGACAGCGTTCGATCTGCCAGTAAATTGATACCATTATATTACCTATATGGGAATACCACTGTGATTGGTTGATTGATATATTACCTACTTTACTTAAATCTAAAGCAGAACAAGAACAATGCACGGAAATGACACCAYCAAAACCTACCTAGCATCATGGTCAGGACAATTCACCCGTACTTGTCCAAAATGTCTCACGAGATTGTTTTCTCCTTAACGAGAACCTGCCATATAGATTTGCTCAAAGATAACTGTTTATAACCGTTACCCTAATATACTACTAGTTCCCAATTGCCTAATCGAGCTACTACCATGAGAAATGGACTGAGAATCACTTTTTTTTTTTTTTTTTTTAAGATGTTATTTAATAAACATTCAGTAAAACATAGCAAGGTAGCGTAACATGTTGAAGAAGGAAATACATTTCCTTTAACACACAACGATACTCAAGTAGTACAATAAAAAAGGTGTCAATTGGAAACCTTACCAATATGACCTTGTCTCGCAGCAATATGAAAAGGATCATAACCACTCCTAGCCTTGATTGAAGCTGTATCCAAGTCCAGATATTTCAATAGCTCCCCTACTACCAAAGCATGCCCATTTTCAGCAGCAACATAAAGTGGAGTCTCCCCTTCTTGATTTTGCTTACAAAGCAAATTCTTACTATCACCCTCATCACAATTTTGAAGCATATCTTTGATTCTGCTCAGATTACCAGCCCTAGCAAACAAATGAAGCGGCGAATCACCCCGCTTTCCGGGGGATTCCTTGCTTTTCTTCCTCTCAGTGCCACCAAGACTGAACTGCCTCTCCAWTTTCAACTGAAAACTCTTCTGCTTCTCTAACAACCCGCGAAAACTCTTCTGTGTTTCTGTAATCGCACCTCGAAAACTCCCATGTTTTTCCAAAGTTTTCCCAGAATTCTCAGGTTTATCCACCACATTTCGAAAGCTAACTTGCTTCTCAATAACCCTTCTAAAGCTTGATTGTTTCTCCATTGTTTTACCCCCATTATTGCTCACTYTCTCCATGATTGAGCTCCRATTTCACAGCATAAAACCCAAAATTTCAATTCCTACAAAACCCCCAAAATTYTCAATTCAAGATACCATCTTTAACATGAATTAAGAAACCCCAATAACAGAAAATAGCAGTTTAACAGTTCATAACCTCAAAATATTGGCAATCATAATCACACAAACCCCAATTCAAAAAACCCAGATGAAAATTTCCTCACTTTAATGTTCTAAACCAAGAAATTAAGCAAACCAAATAATACAAGGCAAAATAAAAGTGGATCAGAAACAAGTATCTCACCTTCAGCAGAAGCTCAAGCAGTCAAACTGATAAAGCAATCATCAACCAAGAATTCCAGTCAAAAGACAACAACAAAGTTAGGCAAAGATTACAACTTGCTCAGTGAAGTTGTAGCTGAAAATAATAATAACAATAATGATAACAAAAATACACAGTGCCCTCCATTGATGAAATTTGATTTAAAGTAGTAGCAAAAATGAAATTGCAGAATTTTAATAGTCTAAGATTAGTTACAAAATCACTGATGATGAGGTGACAGTTTTGTAAGGTAGTGTATTGTTATCACATGCTTTTTTATATAAAATTAATGGAAAATGGATTCCATTATGCAGTAATCTTTTGTTTAATGTCCCAAGGCCAGTTATCAAACTTAGATTATTAATGTCAATTAAGGAAATTATACATAGATTAGTTTTTAACTAACGTTAAAAAAAATAGTTTATTAGTACTTTATTATAATAAGAACTAGAGTAGATAATACCCGAGCAAATGTTCAAATTTTCAATTTAAATAATTGCAATTAAGGAATACAATATTAGTTAGACCCTATTCTTTTGAGCTTAATTCAGTACTTCGATTCAGTTCAGCTAATTTTAGTTCAGTTCAGCTAATTTTAGTTCAGTTCAATTCAATTCAACCCATTTCATCCAACTCCGTCCAGTTCATTTCAGCTTAGTTAGCTGCTTCAGTTCACTTCTATTTCAGCTAGTTCAACAAAATTCAGCTTACTCAAGCTCAATTCAATTCGATTCAGTCGACTTCAGCCAACTTCATTTCAATCCAATTTAGTTTAGTTTACTTCAGCCTAAAAGAATGTGGCCTTCCCGCCTAGTAACAAAACCATTAAAATTTGAAAAAATGATAAACAAATCAAATTAATTTAATTTATTCAGTTTTAAAAAATATGGAGTTAAAAAATTATTTGCACAATATGATTAAAAAATGAAAATAATGAAATTAGTGCAATCTAAAAAAATAAAATAAAATATGTAATAAGTTTGGGAGGCAAATTAAAGAAGATTTGGGAGGGAAAACATAGTAGGTGGAGATTGCTTTATTATAGATATATAGATATATAGATATATAGACTAGTGTGTAAAAAAAAAAAAAGTAGTGAGTTACCCATGTACACCAGTGTTTTGATAACAATTTAAAGGGAAAATTGACGACATTTAAGAGAAATTGGGAAACTCTAAGTCATAATCAAGGAATTTCGACTTTTCAAAATGTACTCATGTCTTTTCAAACTTCTAAGACATGCCCTTAAGCTCTAAATCGTTAATCAAGATATGCTCTCTCCTAGTATCATAGTTTACTTTAATTAACTTTAACAAAATTAAAATCAAAAATTTAAAAAACCTCAAAATCTTCTTCTCCTCCACTCACCCACTACCGACCTTAACCTTATTTATTCAATGTATTTTTTTTCTCCAAGGATTATCGATCGACTACTTCAAAAGTAGATTGGAGGAAGATAAAGTTTACTGTTTAAACGAAGTACAATACAGTTATTCAAGAAATTTTATAAAGTTTAAGTTTTSTTTATAATTACTTACACTTACACTTTGATATTTTTTATTAACTAATTACTCTTCGCAATTTTACAATTTTTATGAATGTTGTTGTTGGTACATATTAAGCTACCARGCCTAGTATCAACCAAAACCCATATAAACTAACCCAGTGGGCCGAAAACATGCAAATATTAAGGCCCAGAAGGAGTCAAAGTGTCTACCACTTAGTCAAAGGATGGTACATGAACAAGACACCTAACTTGGTAAGTTGTGTGACACTTGTCATTGGAAGGTTACATATATATGCCCATGCAAAGTGTAGTATAAAAGGCAGTCTTAGGCCACCCAGGCCTGGTAATTTCACTTGAATAAACACTACCTACTTTCTCTCTCTAAATAAATAAGCACCCTGGTAATACTCTAATACCTCCATCGAAGGGGCTATTCCTGGGTTGTCCCAGGGTAGTTCACCTGAGTTTTGTAGGTACCTGGATAGCAGACCAAGTTCAACTCCACCAGCACCGGCTCGTTGGCCACTGCCACGTCAGCAGTACCAATTATTGTACTAACAATTTGGCGCTAGAAGGAGGGTCGTAGTGCCACATAGTGAGTGGATTGGACAATGGATGCATCCAAACCCGAGATGWTGCCTGGTGGCAGAATTGACCCTAGAAGGCCAGATGAGGTTTCTTCCACCGCAAGAAGCCGTTCCTCCAGGCGTTCTAGGTCAGCAAGGCACCATGGTAGCCGGAACACCATGCCACCACCATCACAAAATCTACCACCACCAAACCCAAGAAACTAGTATTCCTGTCTCTTATACACATCTAGATGTGTATAAGAGACAGGCCACCACCATCACAAAATCTACCACCACCAAACCCAAGAAACTAGTATACTGGCTCTACGGGACCTGGTGGAAATTATCATCAAACACCCTCTCCCTCCAGGAGAACACAAGGTCATTCCACTCCACCAAGTGCTGACCAGGTGGAGCATGCAAAGAATGTCCTTAGACGTGCTGGACTGGCGTCTTCTGGTTATATTGGAAGTACTTCTGGAGTAGAAACCACACAGGAGCATGACCCTTATGGTCCAAACCTGCCTACGCTAAGTCATTCCACCCGAAGACACCACAKCCAAATGGGTGGGTCTAGGAGACCACCCARATCATGTGTCAGAAGGAGGTTAAGTTACTCACCACCTTACTTACCATCCTCTCGATCATATAGGTCATCCCCATCAATGGAGGATATACCTGAAGAGAACAATGAAAGACCTGAAGTCAGATATGCGAGCCCTCACTACAACAAAAATTAGATGTAGAGGCGATCATAAATTGCATCTAAAGATGTATTTGTAGCCTCTAATGTCTTGAGAAGCAAATTTCTGGTTGCTTTTAATTACTCCGTCGCTAATGATAGGTTGCCCCTAATACCTCCTTTTTGAGGCACACAAGTAGTGGTGCTGCCAAAAGCCCCTACATTTATAGGCAACCATATACGTATGTCGCTAAATATGGGTTGCCCCTRATGCCACCTTATTTTGAGGCACACAAGTAGTGGTGCTTCTAAAAGCGCCTACAGTTAGAGACAATCATACGTATGTCGCTAAATACTGGTTGCCCCTAATGTCACCTTTTTGAGGCACACAAGTTATAGAACACATGAAGACAATTGTGTTTAGAGGCAACCATTAGCTTGTCACTAATTATAAATTGCCTCTAATTCCACCTTTTTGAGGCATAAAAGTTATATTGCTAATCAACTACTCATGTTTAGAGGCACCCATAAGTTTGTCGCTGAATATTAGTTGCTTCTAATGTCACCTTTTTTGGGCACAAAAATATTGTTGCTAAATCCACTTAGCTTTAGAGGCAATTATAAATATTGCCGCAAATTATAAATAAATGCAATCTATTTTGAATTTTCGAAATATTATAAACTAGGTTATTAGAAGGACCAAATTATTACAATGTAGAGGAAATACTAATTTTTATGTATGACACAAATAGAGTATTATTTTATGTATATAAAAAAAACAGTATGCTATTTTATATATATCTATATATCAATTCTCAAATTTACAGGTACAACGTTAGTTGATAGCCAAGGCATGGCAACTATAAAACTAAACTGATACATCTAAACGAGAAACAAATCAACTAAAAACACAGATAAAGGTACAAGAGCCACAACAGCGGACATTAGCATAGTGTAAGGACAATGCATAGCGTTAGCAACACAAGACAGTCGGTATGCGTCAATTGTAGAAGAGTACTGCAGCAACAAGTAAATTCGTAGCAGCAGCAAACAGGGTAAGGCGCAGGGGAAACATCATGTATCAATTCATATATATCATCCGGCTGATGCATGTCATTATTAAGTCGTCTATCTTCATGCCACTATCATTGCTGGACTCCTCATCACCTGACATCCTACAATGTTTAAAATCAAACAAGAATTGAATTTTATAAAATTAACAAGCATGCATGAACACTTTTCTTATGTTGAAAAAAAGGGTAAAACATATATAATAACTCATCAGGATAGGATACCTCAATCTCCAGGTTCAAATCTGATAAATCATTAGCCTAGATTTCATGAGCTCCCATAACCGTCTCGACGACTTTGGCTCTTTCTCTAGGCCTTCATATAAAAACATATGGCACATCAATATATTGTAATTGTCTCAAAATATGCATGCATGAGTATATGTACAACTTGCCTTTAAATATAGAACATATATATTGTCGTCTACAAACTATAAGCTCATAGCCAGGAATAATTAGAGTTATGGTTGACATGTAAAATAACCAAGCATGTCACCTAAAAGGAGAGTATCTACAAAAAAGCATAAGCATGATGAAAGAGCAATAATCTCTTCAAATCATCGTCATCACAGAAGCTTTATATGGTTCTTTAATTCTCACAAGACAACAAAGGAGAGTAAAACTGATCATGGCCAAGACTTTACAATAGATTAAATAAATTCGACCAAACCATTGCTTCAAAACAAATAAT